>PVJL010008019.1:0-71243 GCA_004026885.1 Lyroderma lyra
TGAGGAGGATAGGCGTTAATTCTTCTTTGAATGCTTGGTAGAACTCGTTGGTGAAACCATCTGGTCCAGGGCTTTTGCCTTTAGGGAGATTATGGATAGTCATTTCAATCTCATTGCTATTGATTGGTCTATTTAGATTATCCAGTTCTTCTTGGTTCAGTCTTTGTAGGCTATAAGTTTCTAGAAACTTGTCCGTTTCTTCTAGATTGTTAAATTTTGTGGCATAAAGTCCTTCATAATATTATCTTATAATCCTTTGTATTTCTGTGGTATCAGTGGTAATTTCTCCCCTTTGATTTCTAATTTTGGATATTTGTGTCCTTTCCTTTCGTCCTTTGATTAGTCTTGCCAGGGGTTTGTCAATTTTGTTGACTTTCTCAAAGAACCAGCTCTTCGTAATATTAAGTTTTTCTATTGTTCTTCTGTTCTCTACTTGGTTTAGCTCTGCTTTAATTTTTATTATTTCTTTCCTTCTGCTGACTTTGGGTTTTGTCTGCTCTTCTTTTTCTAGTTCTTTAAGATGGGATGTTAAGATGTTTACTTGTGATTTTTCTTGTTTCTTAAGATAGGCCTGTAATGATATAAATTTCCCTCTTATTACCACTTTCGCTGTGTCCCAATAATTCTGATATGTTGTATTTTCATTGTCATTAGTTTCTATATACTTTTTAATCTCATCTTTTATTTGTACTTTTATCCAGTCCTTTTTAAATAAGCTGTTGTTTAATCTCCATGTGTATGTGTTTCTTTCTGCTTTCCTTTTACAATTGATCTCCAATTTCAAAGCCTTGTGATTTGAGAATACACTTCGTATGATTTCGATCTTCTTGAATTTACTAAGGCTACTTTTGTGTCCCAGCATATGGTCTATCCTTGAGAATGTTCAATGTACACTGGAAGGAATAGTCTCTTTTTGCTGGATGAAGTGTCCTGTAATGTCAATTATGCCCAATTGCTGTAATGTATCATTTAGAGCTGTTGTTTCCTTATTTATTTTCTGTTTGGACGATCTGTCCATGGCTGATAGCGGGGTGTTTAAGTCTCCCACAATGATTGTGTGTTCATCAGTTTCTCCTTTCAAATCTGTTAGTAGTTTCTTTGTATATTTTGGTGCATCCTGGTTGAGAGCATATATATTAATTAGTGTCAAGTCTTCTTGTTGTTGTATTGTGCTTTTTATCATTATGTAATATCCATCCTTGTCTTTTACTATCTTTTTTAACCTGAAGTTTATTTCATTAGATATCAGTATGGCAACTCCTGCTTTTCTCTGGTTACCATTTGCTTGAAGTATTGTTTCCCATCCTTTCACTCTGAGTCTGTGTTTGTCCTTATGGCTGAGGTGTGTTTCTTGGGGACAGCATATGGATGGGTTCTGTTTTTTAATCCAGTCTGCTACTCTGTGTCTTTTTATTGGTGAGTTCAGTCCATTAAGATTTAGAGTGATGATCGATATGTGAGGATTTCCTGTGGCCATTACTTATTTCTTTCTTTGTTTTTGTTTTATTTTTGTTTCTTTCTTGTTGCCTCAACTTTATTCCTTTTTTCCTGATGTTTTCTTTCAGGCTGAAGAGCCTCCTTCAGTATTTCTTGGAGTGCTGGCCTCGTGCTGGCAAATTCCCTCAGCTTCTGTGTGTCTGAGAAGGTCTTTATTCCACCTTCATATCTGAAAGATAATTTTGCTGGATAATTTATTCTTGGCTGTAAGTTCTTCTCTTTTAAATTTTTGAATATTGGATTCCATTCCCTCCTGGCTTGCAGAGTTTCTGCTGAGAAATCTGATGCCAGTCTGATGAGGTTTCCTCTAAAGTTTATAGTTCTTTTTTCCCTGGCTGCCTTGAGAATTGTCTCTTTGTCTTTAGTTTTGGACATCTTTAATACCATGTGTCTTGGAGAAGATCTGTTAGGGTCCAGGTATCTAGGGGATCTGTTTTCTTCTTGAACTTGGGGTTCCAGATCTTTCCATAGGTTTGGAAAGTTCTCATCTACTATTTGTTTGAGTATGCTCTCTGGGGACTGCTTTGCCCTTCTTCTATTCCTATTATCCTGATGTTGTTTTGTCTCCTGGAGTCAGATAGTTCTTGCAGAGTTCTTTCAATCCTTTTGGTTCTATATTCCCTCTCTTCCTCTTTCTTAGCTGTTTCCACATTCTGATCTTCGATATCACTAATTCTTTCCTCCATCTGGTGGCCCTGTTTCCTATGGCAGTTATTTCGTTTCTCACTTCTTTGATTGTATTATTTATCTCTCGCATTTCCATCTCAATCTTCCTTATGTTTTGAATTTCTTTGTTAAATTGTTCCTTTTGTTCATGAAGTTCCTTTTTTATGTCATTCATGTCCTTTTTTATGTTGTTTATGTCAGCCATGGTGCTCTGCCAGTATGTTTTCATTTCTCTCACAGCCTTTAGAATGGCTACTTTAAATTCTGTCACTTAATTCAGAAACTTCTAGGTCTAAGAAGCTGTCTTGATAAATGTCCTGTTCTTTCTGAGGAGTTTTAGTTTTTAAGGAATTCATCCTGTCTGCTGGGTTCTTCCTCTTTGACATGAGGGCATTATGTTCAGTAATGCCCAGGAGCCCAGATTGGTACTTTGTGGTGTCTTGCTGTAGGGCAGACACGAGGTGGTACTGGAGGGGCAAGTTTTGGGCGAGAGAGGTGTTGTTAATTTCTTATTTCTGGTCTCCTGCTACGTTTGGAGGCGGTGCGCATCTATCATGGTCCCTCCGCTTCCTGTAGTTAGTTAGTTGGTTGGGAAGGTTGTAGGAAAGGGGAGACACCAACAAAGGCACACCAGGGCAGCTCCACCTTCTGCCCTATGCTGGGGAAGCTGGGTGATCTGGGCCAAGGCTGCTCCTGCTGGCTGGGGTGAATGCTATCAAATCTGCCTTTCTTCCCGGGCCTGCTTCCGTGGCCAAATGTTGGGGCAGAGTCTGCAGGCTCGCACTGCTTTCAGGACCCAGGGGTGCACGAGCAGGCGTGCACACAAGTCCGAAGCTGTGGGTCTGACCCCGCGGTAGGAAGGCAGCCAGCCCGCGTCTGCAGCGGGCCGGGAATAGGAGACGCAGCCCTGCGCAGGAGGCAGGAGCTGCACCCGCTGTGCCAGCAACTGTCCTGCCTCCACAGCGGGCTGGGAATAGGAGCCACAACCCTGTGCAGGAGCCGCGCACACTGTGCCAGCAACCGGCACGACTCCTCAGTGGGCCAGAACAGGAGCCGCAGCCCGGTCTGTGTAGGGGTCCTGCGTTGTCCACGGGGCAGCCAACTCGCCCCCGCAATGTGCTGGGACCAGGAACCGCAGCCCTGTGCAGGAGCCGCGCGCACCTGCGCTGTGGGTCCCAAGGGAACCTAGAGCCAAGATGTCATCTCACTGTTCAGAGTCCTGTCCTCACTCAGCCCTGCTACCACTCAAGAGTTCCAGAGTCTGGCTCCCAAGGTCTGTCCCCAACTCGCCCCTCCAAATTCCAGCTCCCCAGCCCAGCTCCCCAACAGACTTCCACTGTTCTGCCGCTTTGCTAGGGCTTCTCCTCTTGTCACCTCCTGGCGTCTCCCCTCCCATGCATTGCAGTCAGCCACGATCGGTTCCTGTTGTGATCCGTCTTTGCTCCCTCCCCTTTCTCCCGCTCGCCCCTTTCTCTCCAAACCTTAGGTGTTTACTTGGCAATGCGTGGATGTCTCAGCTGCCGTTTTTTTTTTTTGTCACCGAGGGCCCTCTTTCTTGGCTCCTGGGTGGCCGTTCAATTGTGTTTTCTGGGAAAGGCTTTAGGGACCTCCTCTCCAGTCGCCATTTTGTCCTCCTCCAAGACTCAACTTATTAAGTGAATCTGAGGTTTAGATGAAGTTGCTAAAAAAGCTTTCTGATTATGGAAAAAGTCAAAGCAGGTGTTCAATCAAGGGTGGTTATTTTGCATGGGTGAAAGGGGCCTTAGAAGAGAATAATATGGAAGTGTCCAGTCAAAGATAGAGAAACAATAATTAATAAAGATATTGCAGGAAACAGAAAAACAAACAAACATACAACCCTCTAAAATCTGGTTCACAATGCATAGTAGTTTTAGTCCAGGATAATAGCACTCTAATGTGGGGATAGTAGTGGTCAAGGGACAAACAGTTTGAATAGTAATGAAGGCACGAGATAACATTTTATTTTCCGCTGGGGTAAAAACCAAACAAAACAAATCTCTGAGGTTGTGTCAGGTTTCCTCTTTATGGTTCATCCTTCTTCTTCTCTTTTTTTCTGCCAGCAGTTTCCTTTACTGAGTTTTTCTCGGTTTGACTTCTCTTTTGCTATGGCTGCTGACTATATCCCACCTGATACCTCAAAATTGGCTCATTTACGTGCCATCATTTTATTTATTTTTTATTTTGTTTCCAATTTCTCAGCCGCAATCAGGATCCAGTGTCATCCAGATTATAAATATTGAATGATTATTCACTAGTAGTAGGTCACTCACCACGTCATAGAGAAGGCATAATCCCAGCCCACATAGATAACAGGGGGCCCACTGTCCGCCCCCATCCTCCTTGGAGGAACACCATGTATTCAAGCACCTGTCTTTGATGGTGGTTGTTCTGTCCTGGAGCTCGTAGAAACAAAGTGACAGCAGATACGTCCCAGCAAAATGTGGGTTCAGTGCTAATAACACCCCGCCCCATTGCTTTTCTTCATTTCTTGACCTCTATGGAGAGCACCCACCATGTCCACTGCCTTCGTATTTGGTCCCACTCTGGAAAACTTACTGCAACTCTGTGTTTCTTGGAATCTTATCTTGACAAACCAGCTAAGTTGTATGTTTACATGTCAATCCTTTGTTACCACAGTAACTTCAAATCACAATATATTTTAAGGTCAAAGCTTTTACTAGGAACAGGAGAACAAACAATATCCTGGATCATTAACACCAAGAACTGGAAATGCTTGAAAGAATCAGAAAGATCTGAAATTAAATTTTGCTGTTCTACTTCCTCCCTCGCGATATGACTTAGGTTGTATGAGCTTCATTTTCCCCTTTATTAGTACAGAAATACACGTCTAGAGCTATTGTGAAGACTGCCTGTGACAATGGGTGTCAAGTGCTGAAGGCAGGCTCAGGACAGATAACCACTCTTTAAATCAAAGCCATTATTATAACAATGATTAAGAGTTAAAAGCATCACATTTCAGGTTTCAGTATCTCTGAATAATTGCTTACTATTTGCAACCACCTTCCTTGAATATTGGATCCTCCCACTAGTTAGAGTAGTCACAGAGGATTAAGGTTTTCTCTAAACTGGGAGCTTACTGGGTTAGGGGTGTTTGGGGTCTTATTTACAAATTAGAGAAAAAATCTTTTTATTGTCCCCTTCATGAGATTTTTTCCCAAGGTATTCTTTCATTGTTTCTTCTTTCTACAAGTAAATTAAGACTCTTTTCTTTATTTCAACTCAAATAAAGATTTTTGGGAACTTGTCCAGATATAGGTCCAACTGTCCATGATCAACAGGTAAAACAAAATGCTGTCACTGAACAAAGTCTGAGACCAGGGTGCCAGCATAGTGGGATAAAAACTTTGCAAGTCACTTAATCAATGGAAATAAATACGTTCTGAATTTAAAATCAAAGCAGACAGCCATTATTGTCACAAATTATGATTATCACAGTTGTTTTCTTTTAAGCTCCGATTATGCTGAAATATTTGGATTTGGTTTAAACTGAATATTTTGGGGGGAAATTAAAAGGCAATATTGAAGAAGACCTTAAAAATATAAAATCACTTAAAACTAAGCATAAGGTTTGAGGTCCAGAGGGGAGAAAATTATTATCAGGGTACATAGGAAATACTAATTAATTAAGATTATCACTTGCCTAGTTTCAATCAGGGTATTTCAAAATAAAAGGTTTGTATCCATGTCTTGATTGACTTTATTTCTGAGTCAATCCTTTTGTCTATTTTGTTTGTTTGCTTTGTTATGCTTTTTGAGTTTTGAAAGCTTGAACTTCGCTATGTCATTTAACGACTTTCTATACTCACTACCATAACTAATTTTAAAGCATCTTATAATATTTCTTTAGGATTGTTATAATAGGACAACCTGCCTATAATCTTTCCTGTTTCCATTCATCCACCAAATTCCACACAAAACAATCTTTCCAAACTGCACATAAGATCATATTATTCTTCTGTTTAAATGATTTGATAGCCCCAAATTTTTTTCATAAAAGTTTTCTAAGCCTTTAGAAATGTTGTTAATATCAGGCCTTCATTGATCGTCTTTGTGTCCTGCCCCTTTCCCACATACACATTTTTGTAACCCAGAAATTTCAGTCCATCTTCAATTCATCACAGCCAACATGCAATTTCTCTTGTTATTTTCTCTGAACCAAAAATATAACTCTTCATTTCTTCACAAGCCTCCACTAATCCCATAGGCTATATGAGGGCAATGGCAGTGTGAGCTGAGCTCACTTCTCTATTCCCAGCACTTATTATAGTGACTGTTATGTAAGTAGTCAATTTTTTTTTTCTGTATAAATGACATATTACCCAATTTAAACTTAACATACCCCTGGAAACTTTTTTTAGTCTATTTATCCTAGGCTCAGTAATTTAGTAAAAGTTAACAAATGTCCTTACTTACTCATTATAATTTTGACTTGATTGTATACAACTCCTTGAGATCATGAATTCCTTGAAGATGGGTTATATTTATTTCTTTACCCCAATTTCTAGCATTTTGTACTCAATTTCTGGAACAAGTGATTTGTTCTTGGTCCAAATATTCTATTCCTTGTTTTCTTCTTATTATTATTATTATTTCTATAAAAGTTCAGAGGTGAAAAAGAGGAGTTCTTGCCGTATTTGCAAAGTAAAATTTGCAGAAAAGAGAACTGAAGGAATGAAGACTTACTAGAGGGAAACCTGGGACAGAAAATGAAGCCAGGAAATGAGTCGAAACAAGTAGAATCAGGAGCAAAAGGGTCAAAAAGAGTCCCAGGTACAGGCTAATTCATCTAATCTCTAAAACATGGCAGGCACTATTTCAGGTGTGATGACCAAGCAGTGATAAACTGATAAAAATCTCTGCTTTGCTGGATTTGACATTCACAAGCCTCTACTAAGACTTTAGACTGTGATAGTGCAGGGGATACTTATGATTAAAAAATAATAGTATGTGCCTCAAATGACAACATTTCATCTTTTTAATGGCTGAGTGGTATTCTGTTATATATTTATATCACATCTTCTTTATTCATTCATCCACTGATGGACACTTAAGTTGTTTCCATACCTTGGCTATTGTAAATAATGCTGCAATAAATATGGGGATGGAATTTGAGGGTATTAGGCTAAGTGAAATAAGTCAAACAAAAGAGGACAAAACCTGTGTGACTTCACTCATATGTGGAATGTAAAATAAAAAACAATCATAACAACAACAGAAATCTCATAGACACAGAAAAACAGATTAGTGGTAACCAGAGGAGAAGAAAGGTAGGGAAGGGTAAAAATGGGCAAGGGGGTCAAAGATACGGTGACAGATGAAACTAAATTTTTGGTAATGAACACAGTCTAGTGTATACAGAAGTTGAATTACAATGTTGTACCTCTGAACCTTAATACAATGCTATTAATAAATGTATTTTTAAAAAGTGAAAAATATAAAGTGCCAGAGAGTAAAAACTGCCATGGAGGGAGGGAGGGAGGAAGATGATAAAATAAACCAAAAAGAAATTTATTGCCAGAACAAGGGGTTATTTATTTATATTTTTAAATGTAGTCGAGTGATTTCTTTCTGAGAAGGAGAACTTGGTCAAGATTAAAGGAGAGGTATGTGCGTATTCAGCATAGTGCTAGTCTGTGCTTCAGTAGCACGTTGACTCTGAAATCTCAGTGTGATAATGCAACCAGAGAGTATTCCTTGCTTTCTTTGCATGTTCAGCGAGAGTGGGTAAGGTGCTCTGCTCCACACAGTCATTGAAGCACCAAGGCAGATGGAAGTTCCACCCTGCTTGGGCTGCACAGGTGTTTATAGCCTTGGACATCTCTGTGTATGGGAAGAGAGAGGAAAGAGTCAAACAACAGATTTTAAATGCTTTAATTTGGAGGTCACATATATCTCTTCTGCTCACAGCCTATTGGGCAGAACTAATCAAGTGGCTCCATCCTTCACTAAAGGAGTTATCAAGGAAAATTATACACACACACATTTTCTGTGTCTGTAACAAATTACCACAGATAGGGTAAATTTATTATTCTGAGTTTTGGTGGCTAGAAGTCTGAGACCAGAGTGCCAGCATAGTTGAGTGAGGACTTTCTGGATTTCAGATATCTTTTTGTATCCTCATGCCATGGAAGTGGTTGAGGTGCAATGTAGGATATCTTATCTAAGATAACCTAGTCTGTGAGATTCCTACCTTCACGGCTTTAATCCCACCTCCCAGAGGGCTCACCTAATAATACCACCACCTTTAGAGGTTAAGATTTCAATATACAAATTTTGGGAGAACACAAAAATTCATACCATTGCACCTAGATTCAGAAAATAACGTCTGATTTTGGAATGTCCTCTTTTCATCATTTTAGAGGCAGTGCTTCCATGTCTGTTTGCTATCATGCTGCTCATGAAAGAAAAATAGTGTGGTCATATTATGAAAGATATTTGGCTCCATATCCCTGATCTGGCCTTCTTTGTTTGTTCAAACAACTTTAAAAACATTTGGGGAACAGGAATGCTCTTACTCAAATACGCAACCTGAGCACAAGATACAATTGCTTTGCTAAATTCCATACATAATAGGAAGAGATTCAGGAAAAGAACAAGTCTATCAATTAGCTATTGCTGTTGCTAGTATCAGAAGTGAGGACAGAAACTGAAATAGCTAAGATTAAAGATTATCACCTTTCAAAAGCAGAAACTAAAATAAAAATGAAAAGTATTTTAGAATTTATGTCACTATGTAGAAATAATCTTGAGGAACTCAAAATTCTGTACAATAAAAGGCAGGTACTATAATTTTATTTTGAAAAACATTAATTTTTTAAATTTTTTATACAAATTATTAAAAACACTTTTTTGATTTTAAAACTTTTTAAAATTAGATTCCCCACTGTTTTACAAAGCAACATAAGCATCTGAATTCTAAAAATAATAAGTCCAAGAGTGTATGATTGATTGAATAAAATCAAAAGAGAGAGAAAAGAAAATATAAGCTTGTTCACAAACATCCCAAAATGCCAGAATGATTTTAAAATTGGGTCAAATAAATTCAGTATTTTGAACAGTGAGAAGCAAAATTAGGATACTTGCTATACCCAAGTTGTTGAAGAATCTAGGAAGAAAAATATCTTTAAAATTATGGATAAAAAAGTTTTAATGAGTTTTAATTTGAAAGCATTTAATATTTCTGTTGCAATTTACCAAATACCTTCACAAACTATATGACTTACTTTATAGTCTTAGGTATTTATATCAATGATTGTAATGGTCTTTATCAACTGAATCATTTTTCACAAGTTTAGGATTATTATATGAGCATCAAATACCTTTGATAATGGCAAAATTAATAATTAGTTAATTAGCTAGCTAGACTGTGGTATTTTGTTGTAACAGTTTGAATGAGCTAAAACACTAAAAGAAGCATTGCTTTGGGGATCAAATTAATATATTTTCTCTTACTTAAAGAGCAGAAGCCTGGGATAGTTACTTTTTCTTTCAGCAATCCCACATTGAGTAGAGGAGAAAAATCCAAATGTGAAAGAAATCAGAAGTGACAAGTAGATACAACCCAAATTACCTCTCAGTGTTTTGCTTGTGGAAAACATGGACATTGAAATGAAGAAAAAAGACAATATGGCAGGTTCACAGAGTAAGGGATCAGGTGCCCCTAGTTTGGAAGTGAGTGAAGAAAGGGGGTAAGTTGAACAATAAAAATAAAGTAAATCCATGCACTGAATGAACTTTGCAAAGCCCAAGGATGAAAATTAATAAAGTGCATGATAAAAAGCACAAGGAAAATGATATGTCTAAACTAAAGCCTTATTTTGCAAGAATTATAAGGAAATTAAAAATAAGCAGGATGAGAAAATGAGAGACAATTGCTGGAGTACTCATAACTTGTAAGAATAACTATTCTGTGGCAGAGTAAGTGAAAACAAAACCTTGTGTAATGTATGGCCACACATCTCTAATCTGTATGGAAAGTGGAATGATTCGGTAGATCCTAAAAAGTTATATAGTAATTGATCTTTTACAGTGCGTTTGTTGAAGAAGGGAGGGAATTTATTTGATATTAAATTGTGTGTCTTGTACTACTCAGGGTTCTCCAAAAAAACAGAACTAGCAGGATATATGTATGTTTGTATGTATGTTTTTATTATAAGGAATTGGCTCACATGAGTATGGAAGCTGACACGTCTGAAGATCTATAGCATTAATCAGTAATCTAGGGACCTAGGGGAGCTGACAGTGTAGTTCCAATCTTGAGTCCAAAGGCCTGAGGAGCAGGAGAGCTCATATTTTAATTTGACTACAAAGGTAGGAAAAATGTTCCCTTCCTTGAAGAAGAGTCAGCCTTCAACTAATTGGATGAGGTCCACCCACATTAGGGAGAACAATCTGTTTTACTTAGTCTACTGATTCAAATGTTAATCTCATTCAGAGAAATCCTCACCAACAAATCCTGAATAATGATTAGTCAAATATATGGGTAGCTGTTGCTCAGTCACGTTGACACATAAAATGAAATATCACAGTCTGTAATTTCAGAAACAGATATATAGATTTTAAAATAATAACTTTATAAAATATTAATATGATAAACTTTACAATTTCTTTTGCTGTTCATTTACTATTTGTTAACCATTTTTTTATGCTTTATAGTTGCTAATACATATCAGTGTAAAGCAACTCCAAATTCTACTGAAAATATCAAAGAGCATGTTACTTTTAAAAAATAACTATTACTTCAGATTCTTTTAAGTTTTTTAGGTATGACATTTTAATTTATTCTTTAATCTAGAGCAAGTCTTTGACTTGAACTTGTCTGGGATTGAGTATACTCACACTTCCATAAAATTGCAACAGATAATCCAGCTCCTGGCAGGATGCCATACATGGTGTGTTTTCTTTTCTTTTTTCTTCAAATAAAATGTTACTCCAGCTGCCCACAAGTTGTGCTGAATGTAGAGAAAAACTATAAACACTGAACCACAACTGATATAAAAATTAAATATTTATCTGCTTAAAGAAAAGGCTGATAATGTATTTTCTTAGCACTTAGCTATGTGGACAATTTATTGGGCACTTAGTATATAGAAGTATAAGCAATAATTTTATTGTTATATATTTTTACATACACAAACTGCCTAGACAAGTAGACTGTAGGGCTTCAAAATCAGGGAGTATATTTCATTGTTTAAATATTCATATTTGTCAAAGTGGCCTATATTTAGTAGAAGGTATACAGATTCTTTATATTAGGAGATAAACAGATAATTTATTTATAAAATACTTAGACAAGAAATTATTTAGAATATATATTTAAAATATAGTAAAAGAATACCTACATCTACTTAAAATATTATGCCTTTTATAAACTGATTTATTAGCAAATATAGTAAAATGGACATTCCAGAATAGCCTACTACTTAAACAACAAGATATGCTGAAGGAGCTATACAAAAGCAGCTGTAAAAATAAATAAATAAATAAATAAATAAAATAAGAATGAGGACAAGACTAGAAGGAGATTGAATTGGAACAGAAGTGAGATTGAGGTAAGATGGGTACCAGGTTGGAGGCTTCAAGCTCTCATATAATATCACCAATAAGGAAAGGCAAGCCTTGCAAAGTGGGAAACAAGACTTCTCTATTAAGCAAGAACCCATAAAGGGTGTACAACCTCAAGAAAAATGGAAGAAGAAGACAAGAAAATTAATCTGTGTCATAGTGGAGAAAACAAAATGGTTACTGTAATAGAATTTTGTATTTAAAAGCTCTCTGTTATAGACTTTGGACTGAAATCTATATTATCTTCTCAGAGAGAAACTTCCAAGGTTTTGTCCTTGGGAACTACAAAATTCTACTTTCATTTTTGTAAATATATGAATTTTTTTTATTATTATCTATATCTAATATCAATATCTGAGGTCTTTGGATTATAATTTTGCTTTAAACTTTTTAAAACACCTAAACTTAAAATAACGGGTATAAGCAAGTTGGAAATAAAACCACAGAAGAAGGAATACTACCTGTATATTAACCAAAAAAGGTTGCTGTTGATACACTGGTAATAAACTAATTGACAGTAAAGATTTATTAATTAAGGGTAAAAGTGACTAAATACATGAAGATAAAAAACAAATTTATCAAGAAAACATAAGCCTCCAATATTGTTATATACCTAATCACAGAGCTTTAATAGCTATATAAAGCAAACATATATGTAATTGCAAAGGGAAATTTCAAGGGAAAAATCACCAAATATGTCAACACAGTAGAAAGTTTTCTCAAAAACAATATAACTTAATCTTTTTTTAAACTCATGCATGCATAAGATGTTTTTAAAAATGGGACATGTGGGACTTCATAAAAGCTTAATACATTTCAGGAAACAAGTATAATTCAATTAAATGTTCAGAAACTAAAGAACAATTTCAAAGTTCTTATAATTTAGGATTATAAAAGTACTTTCTAAGTAAGTTTTGGGTTAACTAATAAATATTGTTACAGAAAATATATAAATGTAATTAAAAAAGAAAGAAAATGGGAGTTCCCTGGTGGTGTAGTGGCTTAAGGCTTTGGCGCTGGGGCTGTCAATTCTGCAGCCTGGGTTTGATTTCCAGTCAGGGAACCACCCACATACTAAAACAAACAAACAAACAAACAAACAAACAAACAAAAAACAGAAAATGAAATACTATATAATAAACCATGTGGGATGCCAGTAAAGTAGTACTTTGAGAAATTTTACCATTAGTGTTTATTGAGATAATCATTCAAGTAAAGAATTAGGAAAAGTAAAACAGTAAAAATACAAAAATAAATAGAAAAAAACAATGATAAATATTAATAAAATAAAAATTTATAGAACAGGGAAGAAAAAAACCGTAAGTATGTATTTAAAAATGACTAAATAAAAAAGCTTCTGGCAGTTTGATTAGGAAAAAGGAGAATGACACTAACAGTCATTATTATAAAGCTCATATATGGTTAGAAAGAGTATATAACCTAAAAGAAGTCTTTCAGAAATATAGATAAAATGAACATTAAAATAATAAAACAATAATAATAAAAACAAGCCTTTATAGTGCTCACTAATTAAGGTGGGAGGGTTTTCTAGAATGCCCATTTTCTTCATATAGACATCTAAAGAAAATGAATCAGGTTGGAGAAAAACAAAACAAAATAAAATGATTTCTCAAGGCCCAGATTGCTTTATTAACAGTATCACAACATTTCTAGGGAGATATAAACTCTATATTATGCAAACTATTCCACTGAGTGAAAATTCTTCCCAAGTAGTTTAATGAGGCTAGTATAACCCTATACCAAAATCAGACATGAATGCTACATGTATTCGTCAGAGTACCCCAGGGACAAAGAACCATAAGATATACGCATATGTAAAGACAGAAAAAAAACCCCACATTTATTATTATTGGCTCACATGATCATGGATGCTATAAAGTTCCAAGGTCTACGGGGAGAGAGGGCAAACTGAAGAGCCAGTATAGATGATAGTGTATTTTCTGAGTCCCAAATCCTGAGAATCAGGAGAACCAGTATAGTTCCGATCAGAAGACAGGCAGGCTCAAGACCCAGAAAGGACCAATGAATGCCATCAGTTGGACTTTGAGGTAGGAAAAAGGCTATATTCCAGTTCAAAGGAAGTCAGGCAGAAAGAATTGTTACTTGGAGGAAAGTCAGCCTCTTTATTCTATTTAGGCCTTCAACTGATTTGAATCAGAGTACTAATTAATTATTTATGCTGTATTTTTAACTTGTATTTACCATACTAGAAGTTTCTACAGTGATTGGAGGCAAGAAAAATAGTAAATATGTGACTCCCCCTCCCTCTTCTCCTGCCTCCTTCCTCTTCTCCCACCTTTCCCACCTTACCCCCAAATAACTATTAAACTATTGATTATGTCCATGAGTGTGTTTGTTTATTTGTTTGTTTTTTCTTTGTTGCTTTCAGTTTTATATTCTGCATATGACTGAACTCATATGATTCTTGATTTTTTTCTGTTTGGCTTATTTTGCTTAGCATGATGATCTCTAGGTCCATCCATTTTGTCACAAATGGCTGCATTTCATCTTTTCTTACAGCTGAGTAATATCCCATTGTGTATATGTACCAATGCTTCTTTATCCAGTCATCTGTCGCAGGGACCTTTGGTTGTTTCCATGTCTTGTCCACTATGAACACTGCTGAGGTGATGGAAAGAGAATTGACACTGGGTGGTGAACATATAATGCAACAAATAGATGATGCACTGTAGAGTTGTACATTTGGAACTTATGTAACTCTTGATAACCAATGTCACCCCAATAAGTCTAACAGTAAAAGTATGTTTATATAAAAATTAAATATATGATAAAGATAGAGTTCAACATTATCTGTAGGATAAATGACTATTTTCCCTAGAAATATGCACTTACAAAGAATTTAGATATTTTTAAAGGATATAATTAAAAAATAACATTATATTTTTAAAAAGGTTTAAAACATGCAATTTACCTCAAAATAAATACAATCATGAAATTATCTAATACAAATATGAATGCTCATATGGAGAAAATAAATAGTATTGAAAGGGGATGGAAGAAAAGAATAAATATACCACATTTATGAGCAGGATGATTGTATTTTGGAAATATCAAGTCTTCTTAAATTTTTTATTAATTTAATATTATTGCAACCATAGAAAACTGAAAATTTAGTTCTAAATGAAATATGGAAAAGTAAAAGGTTAAAAGTAATGTGATTTTGAATAAAATGGTGTGTATTCTACTTTACTAGCAGTCAAGATTTATTAGATGATAGAAATTAAAATATCATGGTAAAGAAAAATGATAAGTACATGTCAGTATAACAAAATCAAGTCTGGATATTTATTTTGCATGTTTGAAAACAATGTGTAAATGAGCTTGCAATATAGACGATTTGAGAAAGGAGCCTTGAATTAATAGTGCTAGTATAATTGGTTTCCATAGGGAGAAAAAAGTTGTCATGTTCACCAGTAAAAAAAGGAAAACAAGTAAATTAACTTGTAAATACAAAAATAAATTTTAAGATATGAGAATATCTTTATATACTTGACATAACTATATGTTTTTATAAAAAGGGGGAAATTGATTAGTATAAAGCAAAACTGATTGCATTTAACTTTAATGAAAATATCATCCATCAAAAGATAACAGAAAAGACAACTCACAAGGGGGAGAAATATCAATCACAGACATTAGAAAGATACCAATCCAGAATATACTGACAGTCTACATATCAATAAGAAATATACATACACACACACCAATACACACACACACACACACACACACACATAGAAAATAAACAATCCATAGAAGAAGAAATGTGATTGGCCAATAAACACTTGTCAAGATTTAGAACTTCAGTAGTAATCATGCAAATGCAAAAATAATCAAAGCATTCATAAAAAATAGTATTACATGGAATATATTTTCATTCTCTGTACATTTACAGTTTTTCTAATGTGTCAATTCTACACATAGGGAAAGATGTAGAGTAACATGTACATTTATACACTGCTAAAGTGTAAATATGTGCAACCTTTTCTAGGAATAAATTGTCCACATCTAGTAACACTGAAGCTGTGCATATACTCTTGCCAGCAATTCTGTTTCAAAGTATAAAACTAAACAAAACCCTCATATAGTCATTTTATGAGATATAGACATGTTTTAAAAAGAAAAACAAAATAAATGTAAAAGCTTCTCATAAGAAACATAAAAATCATCCTCATTAGCTATCAGGGAAATGCAAATCAGAACCACAATGAGATACCACCTCACACCTGTGAGAATGGCTGTTATCAACAAGACCAGTAATAACAAGTGCTGGAGAGGATGTGGAGAGAAAGGAACTCTGGTACACTGTTGGTGGGAGTGCAAACTGGTACAACCACTGTGGAAGGCAGTGTGGAGGTTCCTCAGAAAATTGGGAATGGAGCTACCATTTGACCCAGCAATCCCCCTTCTGGGGATCTACCCCCAAAGACTTGAAAACCTTTGTCCTCAAAGACTTATGTACCCCAATGTTCATCGCAGTGCTGTTCACAGTGGCCAAAACATGGAAACAAACAAAGTGCCCTGCGACAGATGACTGGATAAAGAAGCTGTGGTACATATACACAATGGAATATTACTCAGCTGTAAGAAAAGATGAAATATTGCCATTTGCAACAAAATGGATGGACCTGGAGATCATCATACTTAGTGAAATAAGCCAGACAGAAAAAACAAAGAACTGTATGACTTCACTCATATGCAGAATATAAAAGTGAAAGCAAAGAAAAAAGAAATGAAGAAACAAATAACCCATGGACACAATCAATAGTTTAATTTTTATTTGGGGACAAGAGGGTTAGGGAGGGGAGAAAGGGGAGGGGGTGAGAGAGGAGGGGGGGAAGCTAAATATAAGGTGATGGAAAGAGAAGTCACATTAGGTGGTGAACTTATTATACATCAAGTTGACAATGCACTGTAGAACTGTATGCCTGAAACCTATGTAATCCTTGCTAACAGATGTCACCCCAATAAGTCTAACAATAAAAATGAATAAAAGAAATAAAAAAAGTTAATGGTTGATTATCTTTGCAGTGGAATGCTCTAGCATAGTTTTATTTTTTGTAATATTTTATCTCAATTGAAATGACAGGTTTGTCTAATCACTATATTATTTTTACACCTTTCAATATTTTAAACATTGCATTATAATCTGCTGGGAAAAGAGGCAAAACCCAGCACTGTTCATGAAAAACTAGGGCTTATGAGGTGTCATTGAAATAGTATGTCCTTCAGTTGAAAGCATCAACTTTGAGAAAGAAAATATCTGCCAAGAAGGTCTCCTGTTTAACTGGGTCCAAATTTATAACCAGAGTCTAGCAACCATTTGTTACAGGGGCCTCTCATGCACACTGCGTTTCAGTGAAAAGCCGCAGACTGGGCTGCCAGGATTCTTGCATTGTGCTCCAGTGGGCTGAGCTGACCCTTATAGTGAAGTTTCTGGAATTCTATTTTGACCAATAGGACTAAGTCATTCCCCATTCATTCAGAGCATTGCAGCTATACCAAACAGAACACGCAAAACTGCCCAATCAGGGTAGTGTTATTTGGACAAATAAAATTGTGCAGATTTGGAGTCCTCATTTGCATAGAAATGGGCGAATCAGGGAAGGCGGGGCTTCTGTCTTCATAAGCCAGCCTCCTCTGTCTTGGTGGAGTGCATTTTCAGCTGTCTTTGCTGGGTTTGAGCTGTAAAACTGAAAATGGAGCACCGGGGCTGCAGCACTCAAGCCATTTCACTTGAATAAAGTTTCTCTCTTCATCACATCCCAGATGGTGGAGTCCTGGTGGCACTAAACTGCTGACAGTTATCAAACTTTGGTTGACAAAAAGTCATTGCTCCATTCTGGATAGCTTCCCTAGACAATGCCATGTTCTCTGGAATCCATAAATCAGCATAATAGGCTACATTAGAGATAAAATTTTCATTTAGTCATGTTGATTTTCTGGTGGAACTATTGCTGAAACATGTCCCTTCTCTTTAGTTCTGTGCTCATTAGCTATCATTAGCTTTCACCTATACATTGCAAAAGTTCTTTAACTGGTCTCTATGCACCTATTTATGATCCCTTCCAATTTGTTCCTTATGCTGTATTGTAGTCAAAGGAATATTTCAGTTTAAAAGTCCACGTATATATTCTTATATCACTACCTATTGCTTTCATGAGGTTAAAATATGTAACTTAATCTCAACTTTTGCATGATCTTGTATTCTTTAACTCTTGTTCTCAGTACCCAATCACCACCAATCTTTTAATTTTTGTGATGGGCCATGATCCCTTCCATATCAAGGTCTTTGCATGTGCTGTTTCCTCTACTTAAAGCATGCTTTTCACCCTCTTTTTGCTTAATAAACTTCTCCTATTGTTTCATTTGTCATTTAAAAATCACTGCTTATGAAAGCTTTTTTTGAATCGCCAGACTTTATCTGGTTTCCATTTAACACGCTTTCATGATTCCTTATCACTTTTCTACATAGCATTAATCTCAGTTTGTAAAATGATCCAAATACACAATTGATCACTTGATTAGTATCTCTGTTTCCCACCACATTTAGGTCCCACATGAGTAATGATTATATCTGCTATGCTCCTCCTGTCATCCGCATTACCTAGTACAGCCCTCTCATAGAGCTGATGCTCAACAAGTATCTGCTGTATAGAGTTGTGTCCATGAGAATTCTATATAAAGGGAGGCTTACTTTTTTTAAGAAAATAGTTTTAATGATTGTCTAAGTGACTTTTTTTAGAAGCAGATATTCTAAGGGTTTCTGAATATAGAAGATAATTTTTGGAGGAGAAAAAGGAGAATGGAATGAAGGGGAGGAGGAAAGGAAGTGAGTGGATGGAGAATAGGAAGGAAAAGAGGAGGTTTAAGGAGAGAAGGTAGAGTTTGAAAAACTCATATCAAGATCACTGGAGAAAAAATAGAGGTGAGATATGCATGTTATTCAATTATTTATTCATCTGTCCACTTATTCAATTGGCTACTCATTCTGCTACTATTTATTGCACATTTACCATGTGCTATGCACAAGGGCTACAGTAATAAACAAAATATAATAAGATTTTTCTCATAGCTTTTAATATAATGACATACATATGGAAAATTATTGAGTAAATGAACAATATTATTTCAAATAATGCTGAGCCATATCTTATAGAATAAAACATGTTGTACTGTGATAGGGCTTTATTTAATATGGGGGAAAGGTTATATGATGTACTCACTTCTCAATATGAGTAAAAAATAATGACAGTTGTACAAAAAATAATGACAGTATAAAGGTAGAGGTCTGTACCTAAGGTTATTATTAATTGAATGAAGTCAGCACAAAAGCAAGATGAATGAGGTAAAATATAGGAAAGAAATCATGAGAATAAATAGAAACTATGGATTGACATTGGTTTAGAAAATAAAATTATTGCTAATTTCTTCCATATTTCTAAGGAAGAAAAGAGCCATAGCTGATCTAGATTTGGATGAGTCAATGTGTCTAAATTGTATATAAGAACTTAATCATATCAAATACTGCAGTTCCTAACTCCAGTCCATGAAAAGATGTGAGCATTTCTATACTCGTCTAGTAAAGAGATTGACATCTTGTCTTCTTTCATGAAACAATTTGAAATTTAATAGTTGAATTTTGAGGATATCAGAGTTAAAGTGGGACATATTTAATGTATAAGAAGTGTATTTGGGGTGTGTTTTATTATCTTGTACTTGTCTCAATTTTTCAATTTTGTAAGTGGAAGGACAAAAATTCAGTAGAAATTTTAGAAGTAAATACGGTGCTATCTGGGGGAAAATGACATCTTTAGAACACTCAATGGAAGAACAAATAAGTAAAGAAAGAAATAAGTACATTATTTGTTGACTTATCTCTAAAATTAATAAAAGAAAATAAAACATCAGATGTGACAAAGTGCTTGCCCCTCCAGTTCATTGTTCACCCTTCTCTACCTTGCTTTATGTCTATTCTAACTGACCTGTGTGAATTGTACAGGATCCAGCACAAGTAACGCCCCTTTTAATGAGCTGATCATCTATACCAAATCTTTTATTACAAAACTGTAAGCATGTATGGTTAGGATTTTGTACTAAAATTATAACTCAAGTGCACACATTACTTCTGCCAGACCCTGTATCCAAAAAGTTTCTATGCCACTGGGATTTCAAAAGGGATTGGGCATTGAGAATCCTGTCCAAGTACGAGAGTAAGGGAAAGTAGAGAGGTTAGAAATTTGTTTCCCTGACTCTCTTGCTGCAACAACTTAGACTGACATGACCATATGATTCTTTTTCTTCCAAATTGGGACATATCTGAGAGTGAAAGAGGCACTACTAATGGTTACATTTGTACAAGAGGTATAAACCTCAAGTGGCCCAGGCAAACCTGCAACTATATTCAGCCTAATTTGTGTCATACTGCTTAGTCAAAGGTCAACATTCCTCTGAAGGCATGCTATTTGACATTATTCTCTCTTCTGAGCACCAGGTATCTCTGTGTACTAGAGTCCCTCGTTTTTCAAATATTAGCCTGCGTCAAAATGACCTGTTTAAACATATAAGGCTGGGCTCCGACCTCAGAGTTTCTGATTCGAGGTTGAGCCTGAAATTTTGCATGTTCCCAGGTGATGTTAATGCTGCTGGTCTCAAGTTCACACGTGGAGAACCATTGCTCTCATTTCTGGGTGGCATTAAAGGGCTTTGCTGCTACTAGCCACAAGTCTCTGCACTACCCCAAGTGAACCTCTTACACTTGCCACATCTTTGTATATAACCTCTCTAACTAATTCTTGAATTATTCAGGATATTATGCAATAATGAAAATCAGAGGTTATACATTACAACCTCATTATGCATCCTTAAAGTTATCTTTAGATGAAATAGATTCAGGGCTGACCTTTGCCTCACAGTAAGCAGAATGATTGTTTTGGTAGGGCATTCTAAGATTGTGTGAAAAGGTGACACAAGTGAAACCAAAAAACTTGGAGCTAGAGCAGCCATTCCAAAGAAAATGCCTTGCATGTCTTACTCCTTGAACTGGATGAGATAAGCCCTGGACCGGGCCGAGCCAACTTCGTCTTACAAATGACTGTTTGTAAAATTGACAGGAAATCAGTAATCCTGACCACAGAACTGACGATTGTGAACATTCTTTAGAATCAGTAACCAGCCATGGATAGCTAAAGAGTAGCTTAGGTTGTCAACACCAAAAGAAAAATCCTTTCCTCTATTTATGTAATCATTTCCTTTCATTTTTCCATAAAGCCCCCTCACCTGCACCCTGAAACTGGGACATAATTTGGAATTCTGCCTGACTTGTGCCCCTGGATATCAATTCCTTTTTTTTAAAAAATCTCAAATAAATGCTGTGGCTTCTTCCTTTGGCTTTTTATTTTAAGGTTTATCTATATGGTGTTAGGATTGGGAACTGAAGTAACCTCACCTTCATGGACAGGCTTGCCCTGAAAGTGGGTACAGTACCTACAAGAGCCTCTTGTCACTCACGACTTCCGGGGATGGTGATCTCCCCATTACCTTGAGTCCTTTTAGGCTCAGAACCTCTCATTGTTGGTTGAGGCCAGGTGCCTGTCTTTAAGATTGAGAGGGATTTCCCTCAGGGGAGCAGTTGGTCTGCAGACTCTTGTCCAGGTGCCAGAATGAGGCTGCTACTATGGGAGCTTGCTACAGCATGAGGAACTCTCCATAACAGGGGAGTTTTTCATGGCTGTCACAGGAATTTATGTTTCCTCCAGTGGACGAGTACTTACTCATGTTGCATACCCTTTGCTCTTTTCTTTGTCTTTATCTGCTGTGTCAGTTGTTGTAAGAAAGAGTTTCATTATGGGTTAAATACACGTAAGGAAAAAGCTATTGCTAAGGAAAGCTTGGAAGCCAAGGCTGCGGAATTGGTGAGCACTGGTTGGGCATTTCAGAGTCAGAAGAGTGCCGGCCACCTTATGCAACAGCACCGGTGGTAAGAAAAGTCAGTCACCAAATGGGTTAAATTGACATTAGGTCACCTGCCAACCTCAAGAAAATTCCCAAAGTAAGATACTCTGTAAGACATCACACAATCCCAAACCTGCCTGTATCACATCTCCCTTAGATACCAGTTTGATTCCAAGAGAGCCAAAACTTAGCTAAAGCTGTTAATGTGAATATAATAAGAAAAGGATAAAGTTTTTTCTTTAGTCTTGAAAGTTTGGCTTTTGACTTCAAGACACAGTGGTATGAATATCTTTGGTCTCTGCCATCCAGAAGGTGTACATAATGACAAGCATTTCCTATTCTAAAAGTTTCCAAGAAGTCCCTTTCTCAGGAACTCCAACTGGTTATATGTACAAACATTTTGGTTCTTCCTCTTGTGACTTTTAAAGAAAATAAGCCAAATTAACCAGAATAATGTTAAAACTGTAATGGCCATTCTGGGGAATCTTTGTTTTAGATAAGTCTACCTTAAAGAGCCCTTTTCACCTGACTTGAAAGGAGAGAATGCCAAACCTCTTGGAAATAATGGAATGCATTCTTTGATTAGTATGCAGAGGCTTTTAAAAGGCAAAATGTCTTCAAAAACAGCTCTAAAAGAGTTACAAAATTTTTTTTGACTATCTAAGCAGATTACTTTAACATCAGCACTTAAAAGCAATAGTCTCCATAAGCCTTCAATATTTTTAAATAGCTTCATTGAAAGATACGTGGTAATAAGCTAATGAAAAATTGAAGATATAAGAATTACCTAAAACAAAAGACTAAAAATGACCAATTGGTTATTGATTCTTTCTCTCCCAGGAATAACTCAATGATCAAAAATTTGGCAGAATTCAAATCTGACATGCAAAATCTGATGGAAATATTTGGGCCTTTTTAGCTATTCTCCAGTCTCTCTTATAAATAATCAGGAAACAGGTCAGCTGAAAGCCAAGGTTCAAGGACAGGTACCCCTGTCTTGTAAATCGCTATAAAATCAGTAAACACAGCCCACAACTGCCTGAGACTGCCCCAGTTAATTTAATCGGTAGAATCTGAAACAAAGGCAAAAACGTATGGCAGGTGAGTTTTGAGAAGATAAGGGACTGAAAAGTCTCCCTGGCCTAAATTTAGCCCCTCCCCTTCAGTCCCTTAAAATTGTTCCTCAAGGACAAATACAAATTTTCTCTGCAAATAGTAAAAGTGTTAGCTGTCTGAAAGAATAAATTTTGCTTACTTGAACTGTTATCTATAAACAATTGAGTTTTGCATTATTATAGCTGTCTCATGACTAAAATTTTAAAACCAAAATTTCAGGTCTCTGGTTGTATATGTCTTTATATTTGTATGTAAGTCTATATGCATGTGGTAAAATGATGGTATTTTTCTATCTGCAGAGAATATTACTAAAGTTGGTTTGTAAAGAGCTCCATTTCATTGGCTTAAAAGAATTAAGCACATATAAATTTTAAAAAATAATAAAAACTAACCCATATGTTTTTCAGGTCCTGGAAAAATATGACATTAGGGCTAATTTAAACTGTTGATTTAATTAAAATAGATATGCCTTAGAGTTATCAATATTTAATATAATATTTTTATTCTGTATAGGTTTGCTAGAAAACAAATGTTTATGTTATAGTTTAGTAAAAGAAATAACTTGGAGGGGTTCCCTGGTGGTATAGTGGCTAGGCTTTGGCACTCTCGCCTACAGCCTGGGTTTAATTCCCAGCCAGGGAACTACCGAAAAAAAAAAAAAAAAAAAAAAAAAAAAAAAAAAAAAAAAAAAAAAAAAAAAAAGAAATAACTTGGTGTGATAAAATTTTTGTAAGTCACCTATTGCACCTAATTGTTGAAAGCAAGTAAGCTAAGTAAATATAAATGAAATAAGAGTTTTTAGGTGCAATAATTATGTCTTACAATATTTATACTTAAAAATAGCTTCCAAAATCTTTAGGTAACTTAAAGCTTTAACATTTTGCTTATTTAAAAAAATGGAAATTTAGGGAATATCTAGATTATTTCCAAATAAAATATTGAAATGTTAATTGCTAAGTAGGCCTACCTACTTTTGGTTTCTTATTACAGAGAAACTAAAGGATAAATTTAGATCTAAAATTATCTTTTACTTCGTTGAGGAAGTATATGTTTCTAAAAATTATAAAATATATTTGCTAGGAAGACAGTCTGTGTTTCTAAGGGTTATGAAATGTATTCATAGATTCTTCAACCTATACATAAAATATCAGATTTCTAAGGGTTAATAATTATAGTTAATGTGGAAGGAAATTTATATATGTTTTTGTTAAAAGATGATATAAAGTATAGAGATGTGTTTTGGGGGAAAAGGAAAGTAAATGTATCTTACAATAAAGTTGGTTCTTTCTTAATAAGTAAGGGAACAAGAGATGAACTAAAATGGAATTAGAAACTTGCAGGTTTATAAAAGGAAATCAAGAAATTTTATGTGTGATCAAGTTGGATAACATTAAATAAATTTATTATAAGGTTTAATATCAATGATGGGCTTATATAAGACAAAATTTAAAATAGTTTCATCTGATAAAGGACAAAATTTTCCTATTATGTGTTCCTAATAAAAGACTATAAAAGAAAACCAAAGGTTTTGTTAAATTTTATTAAAATGATTTCCTGTTCTCTTATCATCAGGTTCCTTGATTACTTAAGGAAACTGAGTCTTCTTTATATTAAAAGAGTTAAATTTTTCTTACAACTATTTGACTTTCTGTACTTGCCTGAAAAACCTTTGTTACTCTAGTTAATTGATAAGTATTATCTCACAACGACCTATGATCCTATGTGATCTTTTGTTTTAAAACCTTAGTATTTTTGACAAGCTTTCTAAAATTTGAATTATAAAATAGTCTTCTATCCTGAAAATAACTTTAAGATTATCACGAATGGTCCCTGGAACATTTCAAGGAATCTCTCTTTCTCTCTTTATAAAAGGAGAATATTAAACAAAGGAAGCATATTTAATATCTTAAAATTACATGAGAGCATTGTCAAATAAGAAATAATAATTATATTGTATTTATATGCATATCTTATTAGTATTAATATAAATGTTATACAATTACATAAAATATTGAAATACATGACATGTAATGTTGTCAGTCATCATTACAGATATTGTCTTAAAATGTTACATGTTACAAAAATTGCCTTGCTTGGAGGCATTGCTATTAGACCTTCTAAATCTTAGATCTGCCTTCTTTGGCAACTGTAAGCTTTCAGTCTTTTTTTTTTTTTTTTCAGTCATTTAAATAATCATAGGTTGACCTGAGCATTTGGTTTTATCTGCCTTTGATATTCAATTAATTAAAGGAGATGAAGAAATTCAACACTACAACTTACAACCAGAAAGCTCCTGCACATGACTAGACAGTCCAACCAACAGAAGATTTAAAACTGAAAAGGGAGCAGATGACATTAGTTGTGGCAACTGACCGAAGACTCCAGACCAGGCCTGTATAATCAGGAGCATTGTTTTAGTAATCCTTTTCCTTAGTCTTGCTTTGCAATTCTGATAAATGCTTTTGACCTTCAATGACTCAATATTTCTGGGATGTCCCAGTTATTGATGCATTTTTAATACTGTTATATGTTTCTTATGTTAATTGCTTTGCTAAAAAACTCCACTTTAGTGGTTCTCAACCTTTCTAATGCCACGACCCTTTAATACAGCTCCTTGTGTGGTGACCCCCATAAAATTATTTTCATTGCTACTTCATAACTGTAATTTTGTTACTGTTGTGAATCGTAATGTAAATATCCAATATGTGTTTTTCAATGATCTTAGGCGACCCCTGTGAAAGGGTCGTTTGACCCCCAAAGCGGTCGTGACCCACAGGTTGAGAACCGCTGGAGGTTTTCAAATGTGGTTTAAGAATTCTGCTTTTTCAGAAATGTTGCAACTGCAGTGGTAGCTATTGAACCATTTTTTTTTTTTTACATATTTTGATCGTTTCTTTCAATCTTGAAAATGAGGTATATAATAGATAATAATATAGAGAGGTTACATCTATTTCCTTTATATGAACATTCAAAACCTCAGAATTGGGCATCACCCTTAATATAATCTATATCATAGATTAGAAATAAAACTTGTTGTACACACAGCCCATGTTCAATACATGACAGTGTCAACCCCAGTGAAGCTGTCAGGTCTGGAAGAGTGTTTTTTCTTGGGTAGGCCCTGGTTGGAATGAATACGTGATCATACATTTACCTAAAATCTTAGGAAATATTGCTAAATCTGTGACTAAAGCAATAGTTGCTCCCCAAAAACATCTTTGGATTTCCTCACACGAGTTTTATTATATAATAGAATTGCTTTCGATTATATGCTAGCTGAACAAGGCGGGGCTTGCTGTTATTAATACCTCTTGCCGTACTTGGATAAACATGCCTATCATAATAGAGAACTAGATAAAACCCAGGCAGGCACAGGTGATATGGTTAAATGCAGTGCCCACTTACATCCCCTGATTCTTTGATCTCATTAGCTGGCTGCCCTCAGCTATTGCCTTCTGGTTCAGATCTACTCTTCAAACTGAATTTAACATTTTGTTGTTACGGGAATTTTTGTTATGAAAATTTGTTTTACATAACTCAATGTTAAAAGCTTATAATCGTCACTTACTGCTTTGAGTTGATCATTAAGGCCTATGAGAACTGATAGGAAAAAGCTGAAAAAATACAGATGTTTGCCCTTAAAAGAGCATATTAGTAAAACCTTCCTCTCTTTCGGAGCTTTTGTTTCTCAAACATGGCTGAAGGCTTCTAAGAAATCCACGTTTCCTCCTACACAGGACATGACATACCACTGATACCAGGGATAATTCAACCTGGTAATAGAAGATCAGCAAGTCTTTTAATAACTGAACAGTGATGTTTTCCAATGATTAATCAGCAATGTTTTCAAGGAAGGGTCAAAAGAGGGAAATGTAAAAGGTAGACATAAGTGGAGACATTTAAAAATAGAGCTAGAGCAGCCATTCTGGAAAAACTGCCTTGCATATCTTACTCTTAAAACTTTGAAATATTTGAACTGGGTCAAATAACCTTTAGACTTGGCCAAACCAATATTGTCTTACAATAGCTGTTTGTAAAACTAATAGAAAATTAGTTATTCTGACCAGAAGGACTGATGACTATAAACATTATTTAGAATCAGTAACCAGCCATATATAGCTAAAGACTAATTTAATTGTCAACACCAATAGAAATTTCTTTCTTCTATCCAGTAATCATTTTCCTCTCTTCTTCTTCTTCTTTTTTAAATAAAAACCCCTTGTTTTTACCTTGAAATTGAGACATAATTTGGTTTTATGTCTGAGTCTATGCCCCTGGATTGCAATACATTTAGATTTCAAGCAAACGCTTGTTGCCTTGTATTTTGGCTTTATTTATGTATTGTTTTAAAGTTAACAATTCATATGTTTCAAGTATGTTCTTACTATATACTTGCCTTGGAATAGACACTATTGAAGAATCTATGTCCACTGGCTTTTCATTATTGTGTCTAGCAAGTCATGCTTTATGATACCATGATGAGCAATGATAGAGAAAACAGAGAACTTGGAAATGGATCCGTATTGAGTAAATGACCCACAGCCTTTGCATGATTAATTCAGCAAAGTGCATCTTCAGAAAATGTCATAATCATTTAAGGGGGAAAAATACTATCAAGTTGGAGCTGGAGATTTCAGTCATCTTAATGTTTACCAGAACACTTTGAGAAACATTTTATTGATGTCTATGCAAATAATTAAAATTTGAGAATACCTGCAGCTTAAACCAGCAACTTTCTTATCTACTCATAGAATGAATTGCAAGTTTATGCTCAAGTACAGGGAGAGAGAAAGGAACGCAAATTGTAAGGGACCACAATGATTTGTGCTTTCAAAGGGGTCTTGCTTCTTTCCACTTCACAAGTGTAATTTTTATATCAGTCACAGTCAGCAAGAATATATATAACCATTTTGAAGTTAGTAGTTAGCTGGGGTGGTAGAAGGAATTTAAAGAAATCTATTTTATACCCTTAAGGAAAAAATTCTCAAGAGCAATACTCAAATTTAATTATGTCAAATGAACTATAACTAGATATCCATATGCATGTACCTAAGATTTTTTTAAACATTGTCTTTCTACCTTTGAGTGATGGGAGCATCTTAATTTGCCATACAGTCACTGGATTTTTTTTGCTAGCACTAACATTTTCCTGATTTTCCAAAAACATTGTGCACTATGATTGCATCCATGTGATTTTGTCAGTATTACTTTCTGCCTGTGATTATTTCTAATACTTTTATGCAGCTTAAGTTCTCATAGGTAGCAGTAAATGGCAGAGTTGGGATTCAAATCTGGGTGTGTGCAACTCTAAAATCAGAGCTCCTAATCATCGAATAATTCTGCATCTTCAGTCCCCATATGTCTTTCCTGACCTCTTTCTTTTCTTCCTATATAGAATATCCATTCATTAATTCACTTACTGAGCTAACATTTGCTAAATTCATTGTAATTCTAGGAGCATGTTATGACTAAATGATCCAGTATTCTGAGCAAAAAAAAGGACATCAACCAACTTTGAAACAATAAAATCCTTGATAGCAGAGACTATGTTTTGTTTATATTTACATTCCTAGGATGGGCAGGACCCTTTATATTGAGATCTAATGTCTATAGAATCACAACCAGGAGTCATAGGTAATGCTATTTAACAGTTATGGGTCTAGAGGAAGGTGTCACAGATGATGTGCCATTTAAGTAACAAGTATGTGTAAGGAAAAAATACTATAAAGGCAAAGACAAAAATAATTGGACCCTAATTTTGTACTCTTGGTTGTGAATTTATTTTTCACAGGAGTATAGTTTAGAAATTCCGAACCTTTTCATTTGTATACTAAGGTTGAATAAATAAATAATTATATTGTGAATAATGAGATCCAGTTTTCTCAATGGTAAAAGAAAAAGTTATAAGGAAAGAGAATCCAAGATGGTGGAGTAGATAAACACTATGCTTGCCTCGTCCCATGACCACATTAAAATTACTAGTAAATTATAGAACAATCATCCTGGAGAACCATATGAAGTCTAGCTGAACAGAAATCCTATAACTAAGGGTATAAAGAAAAAGCCATGTTGAGATTACTAGGAGGGGCAAAGACATGAAATAGGCCAACCCCACACCTTTGTGTTGTGGTTGACAATTGAGGAGAATGTCTTGGTTACATAGGTCCCCCACCCTGGAGGAATGAGGAACTCCAGCTCCACACTGGGCTCCCCAGCCTGGAGTACTGGTGTCAAGAAAGGAAAGCCTGCATAACGTCTGGCTATGAAAAACAGTGGAGATTGTGACTATCTGGGTGGAATAGAAGGCTATGGAAAACCCAGACGTCTCTTAAAAGTCCTGTGTACACACTCATTTTCTCATATTCACTCACCATGGGGCGGTGAAGGGACAGTGATTTGGGAGGCATCAGAGACATACAGGGAGAGACTGAGATGTGTGGCTTCAGGGTGAGGACAGAAGAGACAGACACAATTTTTCCTGTGTAGACTCCTTCTTCTGTGAAGCTGATAGGCAACCACCATCTTTGCTTTAAGTCCTCCTCCACATGGCCAAATCTGAATCTGCATTGGCCTGTGAGCTCTACTTGTCCTACCCAATTTGCACAGTGCCAGAGGCATATTCTTAGTAAGCAGTCAGCCTCACCTGCTTTACACTCTTTCTTGGACAATTTCTGGGGGCTCATGGGCCCCAGGCAGGTGGCAAGCTTGCTTCCATGTGCTCTGAGATTTTTGCTGAGTAGCTCCAGGCTCAGCACTGGCACTAGATGAGAATCTAAATTAACCTGGGAAATACAACTCATCCCACCCTGGTGACTCTTGAGACTTTGTCTCAACCAATATGCATACTGCATGAGGCTCTACCAGCTGCTGACTTTTATATGGGACAGCAGGTGGCAGAAAGCCTCGGGGTGCCCTGGGCTTTTTGTGGAATTATCTCAGGCCTGGTACTGGTGGCAGCCATCCTTGGTTTGCAACATCCTGCAGGTCCAGCATAGAAGAGTGGATCAATTTGTAGTTACTACCAGGTAATCTTCAGCTGGTCACACAGGACACTGTGAAGCACCTCACACTTGTTACCAGAAGACTGTATCACTGGTCCTTATAGAGAACCTACTACATAAAGGCCCCTGGCCAAGATATAGCATATCTACCCAATACATAGAACAAACAGAGACAGGCAGATAAAATGAGAAAACAAAGAAATATGTCTAAATGAAAGAAGAGCAGAAAACTCCAAGAAAGAAAAAAAACAACTAAATAAAATGGAGGCAAGAAACATACCAGATACAGAATTCAAAACATTATAAGGAAGATAGAGGAACTTAATGAGAAATTCAACAAAGAGATAGTAAGCATAACAAAGTACATAGAAACCATAGAAGAATACCAATCAGAAATGAATAATACAATAACTAAAATGAAGAATGCTCTAGAAGTACTCACCAGCAGACTAGATGAAGCAGACAATTGATTCAGTCATTTAAAAGATAAGGTAGCAGAGAACACACAATGGGAACAATGGGAACTTTTTTTTTTTTTTTTTTTTTTTTTTTAGTATTAGAATAGTTTAAGACAACTCTGGGAAAATATAGAGCATAACAACTTTCTCATCATGGGGGTATCAGAAGGAGAAGAGAGAAAGTAAGGGATTTGGAACCTGTTTGAAGAAATGACTGAAAACTTTCCTAAGCTGATGAAGGAAGCAGACATATTATTCCAGAAAGTACAGAGTCCCAAACAAGATGAACCCAAACAGGCCCACACTAAGACACATCATAATTAAAATGCCAAAGGTTAAAGACAAAGAGAGAATCTTAAAAGCAGCAAGAGTGAAGCAGTTTGTTACAAGAAAGCTCCCTTTAGACTGTCAGATGATTTCTAAACAGAAACTTTTCAAGCCAAAACAGATTGGCACAAAACAGTCAAAGTGATTAAAAGCAAGGACCTACAGCCAAGATTACTCTACCCAGCAAGACTAATATTTAAAATTCAAAGAGAGATAAAGAGCTTCCCAGACAAAAGAAAGCTACATGACTTCATCACCACCAAACCAGTATTACAAAAAATGTTAAAGGACTTCCTTAAGAACAAGAAGTGGAGAAAAATAACATAAATATGAATGATAAAATGGCAAACTATATATCAATAATTACTTAAATGTAAATGCATTAAATGTTCCAATTAAAAGAAATACGTAGCTGAATGAATAAGAAAACAAGACCCATACATACATGGTCCACAGAAGACTCACTTTGGATCAAAAGACATGCATACAAACTGAAAGTAAAGGTATGGAATAAAATATTTCATGCAAATGAAAATGAAGAAAAAAAGCTGGGGTAAAAATACTTATATCAGACAAAACAGACTTTAACACAAAGGCTATAATAAGAGGCAAAAAGGGACAATACATAGTGATAAAGGTATCACCCCAGCAAGAAGATATAATCCTAGAAAACATCTATATACCCAACGTAGAAGCACTTAAATATAAAACAAATATTGACCAACAAAAAGGGAGAGATCAACAGTAATATAGTCATAGTATGGGACTTCAACACATATTGATACAAATAGACAGCTCTCCCAGACAGAAAATCAACAAGGAAACAGTGACATTAAATGATAAAGTAGACCAGATGGCTTTAATTAATAATTTTAGAGCATTTTACCCCAATGCAACAGAATACACACTCTTTTCAAGTTCACATGGAATGTTTTCCAAGATAGAACATATGTTAGGACAGAAAACAAGTCTCAATAAATTTAAGAAAACTGGAACTATATCAACCATCTTCTCTGACCATAATGGTATAAAAATTAGAAATCAATTACAAAGAAAAACAAAACAAAACTGAAAAACACACAAACACAGAGGCTAAATAATGTGTTACTTAAAAATGAGTCAACAAAAAGATCAAGATAGACATCAAAAGATAACTGAGACAAATGAAAACGAAAACAAAACAACCCCAAATTAATGGGACACAGTGAAAGCAGTCCTAAGAGGGACATTTATAACAACAATACAGGCCTACCTAAAAAATGAAAATGAAATAAAACAATAAAAAACAGGAAAAATCTCAAATAAACAATCTAACTTTAGCTTAAGTTAGTTGAAGAAAGAAAATAATAAATATCAGAGCCAAAACGAAAAAAATAGAGTAAAAGAAACACTACCTAAAAATTAATGAAATCAACATCTGGTTCTTTGAAAAAGTAAAATTGATAAAATTTTAACTGGACTCACCAAGCAAAAAGGAGAGAGGACCCAAATAAATATGAGAAAAGGCTATGTGTGATTATATGCTAATGAATCAGACAATCGGATGAAATAAATTGATAGAAACGTGCAATCTTTCAAGATTCAATCAAGACGAAACAAAAAATCTGAACAGACCAATTACTACTAACAAAATCAAATCAATAATAAAATATCTCTCAACAATCAAATATCCTGGACCAGATGGTTTCACAGGTAAATTTTACTAAACATTTAAAGAAGAATTAATACCTATCCATCTCAAACTATTTCATAAATATCAAGAGAAGCAAAAGCTTTCAAGCTTATTTTATGAGACCAACATTACCCTGATTTTAAAAACAAAGACATTACAAAAAAATTATAGGTTGATATCTCTGATGAACATAGATGCAAAAGTCCTAAACAAAATCTTAGCAAAACAAATTCAACAATACATTAAAAAGATTATACATCATCATCAAGGGGGATTTATTTCTGGGATGCTAAGTTGTTTTAATATCTAAAAATTAGTTAACATGATATACCACATAAGCAAAATAAAAGATAAAATCATATCAACAGATGCAGAAAAAGCATTTGACAAAATTCAGCGTCCATTTACAATAAAACTCTCATTGCATGAATTATATAAATGTCTAACTATTATATGGTACACCTGAAACTAATATAAAATAATATTGAATGTCAACTATGACTAAAAAAATAAATAAATATTTTTTAAAAAGTATAATTAAGGAAAGGGTGGAAGCTAGAATAAAGTCTATGGTGCATGACTGGAGTAAAATGTGTCAACATAGACTCATTAAAACACACACAAACAAACATACAGAGTTAAATATAGATGTGTATATGCATGATTAGCGTGTATGTTTTTTGTTTGTGTATGTGTGTACATACATAAGAGGGCTATGCCAGAAAAAATCCTGCCACAATTCTCTAGTTTTCGTATTATGTGGCTGGATACTTTCCAGACATCCAGTGTGTGTGTGTGTGTGTGTGTGTGTACATATACATATAAGATTGTTTTTGTACAGTCCTGACAATGTAAACACACAATGGCAAGTTCTCAAGCATAACTGTCAGATTTTGGGAATGATGACAGCTCTGATGGCCATTCCAGAAAAAGAGTTCCAAAATTGCTTTGAAGGGTGGACTAGATGCTAGCGTCAGTGTGTAGCTTCCCAAGGGGAGTACTTCAAAAGTGATCGTAGTGATATTCAGCAATGAGGTATGTAGCATTTTTTCTAGGATGAGTTCACAAAACTAATTGTCTGATCTTATATGGTAGTAACAAGCACATTCAGCACATTGTAATTTCTAACACCAACGAAACTGAGAATGCATTTCTTATAAAATACAGCTTTTTAGCAAAATGGCTGATTCCAGAGGTTGGGCAAGGGAACTAAAGACAAGTTTAGGATATCTTGCAATTGCAGAATATATAAAAGTACTAAAATATATAAAAATAAATAAATATTCATGAGTTTACACTTATACAAATAAATGACTAAATAAATAAAAAAGGTTTGAGAGATGTGACAAGTTTTCCTTGCAAAATAATTCAAGTTAATAATTATATAAATAGTGAAGAAAATAGAAAAATCACTGTTTAGTATATCATAGTATTAATTTCCTGGGAAAAATCCATTAAAGAATGAAGAAATAAGTATGTGAAAATTTAAGCAGAAACAGAATATTTCCATAATCTCACAATGTGTTATTTCAAATATTTAGTAATTTTAAAGAAAAAAATGTAAATTTACAATGGAAAAACCTGGCACATACCACCTTAGTCAAGTGCTAGAGGATAACATTCCTGCTAATACTTATCAACCTCATGTTATCCCCATGGATTTTGTTGTATTCTTCCCATGAATGAATAGCCTCCGTCAAATAATGGAAAATATCAGACAACCTCAAATTGAAAACATTCTGCATATTAACTGACACTTCAAAAGAGATCTAAAAATATTAATATGAATGAGAAAAATGACATGAAAAAATGTCATGAAAGACAAGAAAGACGAATTCTTCCAGATCAGGGAGGACTACAGACATGACAATAAAATCAGTGCGCAATCTCGAGTTAGATTTTGAAACAGACATTAGTGGAAAAAATATTTACATGAGTTAATACTATACCAAGGTTGATAAATAAATATTCTATAAAATGTAAGTTTTTAAATAAAGAAAACTGGATGAAGATTGTATGCTAACTTTTTGTAGTGCATTTCTAATTTACTTGGAAATTAAAAATTACCACAGAAATTAAAAAAGGAAGAAAACTTTAAGATAATGCTTCAGTTTTCCCAAGTTTTGAGGAAGGCTGCTTTCAAACACTTGTCTGCTGCCATGACCGATAGAAAGGACTATATAGCCAAGAACTGCAGGGCACTGAGAATTTGGCTGTTATCTCTTTCTTTAAAGATGTCAGGGGGGAGTTCCCTGGTGGTGTAGTGGCTAGGCTTTGGCACTCTGAATGCTGCGGCCTGGGTTCGATTCCCAGCCAGGGAACTACCCACATAAAAAATAAAAATAAAATAATAAAAAATATAAAGATGTAAAGGGAGCATGATGTTCGGAGATAGTTGCAAATCTGGTTTATCCATTCAATGGAGTAAATGAAATCATAAAACAATGTTTACAAAGTCCTTATACTAACACAGAAAAACACCCAATCTGATGTTACAAGAAAACTAAAATAAAATATACATTATATCATAATAACTGGTTTAAACTACAAATCTATTCAGAAGGGGAGAAAACACACAATACATATTTAAGAAACCGTGAACAGATCCTGTATTATTGGAGCACAGGGTGAATGAGAGTAGATAATGTGGCTCATTTGTGGATTGACAAAAATTGTGGCAAAACCTTCTTGTGTCTAACATTTTGTGGACTTTACAGACAGACACCATGGCATTGATTTCAAAGTTGAGAAGTGGTAGAGTCTCTATATTATAAAAACTGACTGAAGTTGGAGGGGGACAGAGAAAGGGATGTGGTATATAGGCTAAAAGACTAGATAAGGGTTTGGTGGCCTTAGACTGCTCTCTGGGACCCAGTAGTATCGCATAAACTTGCCCCTGAACCAGGTATGAAGTGAATATCCTTCCAGTCAAACCTACTCAGATGTCATGGAGGAAAATGTGTGACGAACAAATTCACATAACAGTGTTAACGTATTCATTATGGTGAAGTTGCAGTTACCACTTCCAAGAAAAGTCTTTTAGGTCAAATTGTGTACCAAGATAACTTCATAAAATCTATTTTTAAATATCTGAGAATATAAATTGTTAATATTGACATCAAGACACTGGAAAATATTATCATTATTCTAGAGGGAAACTACAATAGAATTATTATTATTTTTCAGTTGGGAGAGATATAAACTAAATGTTTTTTTGGGTAATAAAGTAATAATTTCTATTGACTCTAGCACACTAATAGCATTTAATTATAAATAAAAAGTTTTTAAAAAGGTTCTTTTTCAAAGTACTGTATGCTGCTTGAATTAAACCAATTTGTCATCAATATGAATAAATACGTATGGCTAATAACAGGAAGACACTATGACTTATAAAATAAATTAAAATGTAAAATTAGTATGGTTCTATATTTGTTACATTACAAATATATTGATGATGGATTGAGGTCACTATCTTTTGTTTTATGTATTTGATGTAGCTTATTTGTATAAATCGGAAGCCCTCAGTCTCTACACATGCGGGAAGTAAAGTATCGCTTACTTTAGGAGGGACAAGTCAACACGCTGCCTATGCAGACAAGAGAGAATAATTTTTCACCTCTGCAGCTGAAACATAATGTTACTGTAAAGACAATCAAAACCCTAGAGTAAGAGATAAAATTCAAATTGAATGCAATCCAAGCAACGGACTAGACTTGGGGTTAAAAATGGCCATGATCTAACATATTTCACTAGGCTTGGTCTGGCTGCAATTCTAAGAATAATCAGCATTGGTCTGGGACTCTGAGGAAAACAGGGTGAAGAGTTAAAATCTTTTGTAATAAATCAGAAGAGAGATGAGGGAGGCGTGGACCAGGCTATGTTTGCTAGTGATTCTGAAAAGTGGTAAAAATCTGAGTCTTTTCTGAAATGGCAATATTAGCTGATAGATTGAATGTGAAAAGTGGAAAACCCCCCACAATAATTCTTTACTGAATGAATCTCATTAAATTAAGACACTGTTATTTCTAGGAAGAATATTGTACAATAGAGGCATTGCATATAGGTTCTTTTGCTAGAAGTCAAATTTGATAAAATTTTGTTCCAAAGGATTAAATGAGATTAAAAATATAAGTAAGCTCACTGTTAACGGTAAAAGGTAGACACTTAAACTTGACTCCTTCTGTTTCAAAATTCTACCTAAACCTAGCTGGATCTAAGATCATGAGTAACTTGGAAAATGAACCAATGATAAAGAAAAGTTTTAACTATGCAATAACCAACTGTCAAGAATGTTAAAAATAGTTGTTTTTAATGATCTCCATTATGAACAGACACAGGATATGTTTCATATTGATTAGTTATCTATGTTTTGTTAACTTTTTGTTATTTTTTTCTTATTTGTGTCATACTTGTTACTATTTGCTAAGTTTACCCTAAATTTCACTATTTCTTTTATTATAAAATTTTTTACTCATTTGACTTACAGAATCTACTCTTCTGATTTTTGGGACAATCTCAGTCTCTTTCAGTAACTACTCTGTCTGTACTTTCAGACAAAGGCTTTTTATATGAGAGGTTTTATTTATGATTTTTCGCTTCCATAATGACAAAGTCTTGTTCATATACTAAATCACTTGCCAAAGCAATATATATGTACATATACATGAATATATATTAATATATAAAAACATACATATGAATATGAGTGTACAAATATATGTGAATATGTAAATATATATGAATATATAACTATATAACTATATAACTATGTATAAATATATATACAAATATATAAATACATATAAATATATGAATACTTGTATGAATATATACATGCATATATATAAACACACACACACACACACACACACACACACACATACACGAAGGCTGTCCAGCCATATTGTATGAAAATATATAAACATGAGGGTTGGCCAGAAAAAATCCAGCCAGAAATGCCTCTGTTTTTTATATTCCCATATTTTGCCTTGTAAAATGAGTGCTTTTTGCCCAAATTTGTGAGGGAAAAATAAGGATGTGTATTATAATGGTGGTACTAATTCCTTATCCATATAAATGTTTTTAATTATTTTATTTATGATTATAAGTTATAAGTCTAACTCTAGAAATGAATAATGATATCCATATGCAAAATAATACCTTGGAATACAACAATCATTTTAATATATAAAAAATTTATACAGAAAATTTCTTTTAGCTCATATCTGTTCTTGTGCTTTGTAATTATTTGTTACATAAAATTTCTTGTATCATAATATGTTAAAAAATAAATGCTAAAATTTCTCTATAATGCAAAAAAGAAGTACCTAAATATAAATAAATAAAAATTTGAATTAAAAAATTAAAACAAAACATTTTTTCCTGAAAGTGTGGGCCAAAAATGTGGGTGCACATTATACACTGGGGCACATCATACATGGCAAAATGCAGTACATGGCTGGATACTTTCTGGAGAGCCCATCATATATATATATATATATAATCTTATTATGTATAAAGTTCTCAAAATATTTGTTGAATAAACAAATCAGTGAATATAGCATTTACTCTGAAAAGGTAATAGCATATCTAAGTAGGATGAGGTCACACAGAGTCTCTGGAAATGTCTTTTTAAAATTAAAATAAAGGTTCTGGAAAATTATGTACTGCTACCTCACTTGCTACCTTTTAGACCACTAGTGGTGGAGAATAGTGTTTCCATGCATTCCCATGAATGTGATTGGTCTACTTTGTATTTGGCTTGGTCCTCTCACTAACTTTCAGGGCTTTAATGGTCAACCACATGCTAAAAATATCCAAATCTCCATCTCTAACTCTGATCACCTACCACTTTTCAGTATCTCCTCTGTTCATTTATCCATCTTTTGGGTATCATTAATAAATTATGATAGGCAGCCTCTAAAATGATTTCCACCTCCTAATATATTTATTCTTATGCCAATCCTGAATATGGTATCAGGATTGGTCTTTGTAATCAATAGCACATGACAGAAGTAATGGTATGTTACTTCTGCAAGTAGGTTATAAAAAAGACTGAGTTCATTCTTGAGTTTTCTCTTTCTTTCTCTGATCATTTGTTCTAGAGAAAACCATGTTAGGAGCAGCCCTGTCAAGAAAGCTTCATGATGAGAAATCTACTTGATTTGAGTACAGCTTCATGGCAACCTCATGAAAGATTGAGCCATAACCACTCCCCTGAGCCATTTCCAGATTCTTGAACTTCACAAATGTGAATTGATAAATATTTGTTGTTTTAAGATATTCAGATTTGGGATCATTTATTATGAAACAATAGATATTAATACTCAGAGTAGCTCAAGCTGAAATTATTCTGTTGAACACTAAACCTGCTTTTCTTCCTGAATTCTCTACATTGGTCAATGGTGCCACTATCAGCACAAGTCATCATGTTTAATTAGGATCCAAGTATATTTAATATTAGGTTTCAAGAATACTAAATTTAACCTCCTTATTTTTTCTTAAATATCTTTATTCTCTGTGCCATTGCCTTAAGGCCTAGGACTGAACTATGTGCAATACCACTTGGATTCTCATGACATTAATAATTCAGAAATCACCGTGCTATGTTAGACACCTACATGAGAAAAAGTTTTTCTTTTTCCTTATTAAAAATAATTATCTTTCTGAATTTAAAATACATTTTCCATGTTATTCCAATGACTTGCCAGGATAAGAAATTCTGAAAAACAGAAAAACTTAGAGTGATCTTGTTATTGATTATAAATTACTCTTGTACAACACTCTATAGCACACAAAATATTTTGTACCTGTGGTGAATATAAAACTCAGTAAAATATCAGGGTTTGAGCAGGTTTTATTAACTACATTTTACAATTCTGGACACTAAGCTTCGGAGATTTTATAGACTTTGGTTACATAAAGATAACATTTTAATGAACTCTTGCTGAAATTCAATAATCATTCTAATTTTTTAAGATGCATGCAAAATAAGTTCTTAAAGGGCAGGAGATTTGTCTGTCTTATTCTTTTCTATGCTATGGTTGCCTTGGACACATCTCGATACATAGAAGGAATTAAATATTTGTTGATGAGTGATTTCTCAAATAATAGTTCATGTATAGATGAAAACTTAAGTTTAGACTATGCATCTAACTCTTTATAGCTTAGAAAGTTCTTCTTTCCAAGTGAACACTGCTGAACAACAGGATCATCAAGAAAATTGTATTGATCCTGGAGAAAACAAATTGTCTTGCTTTTTTTCTCAATCACTATGATCCTTTACACAATCAACTGAACCTCATATGAGAAGGGATTTCTGGAATCACTTAGCCAGAGGCAATTCATTAGACAGCTACACACTGACAAAAGCTAGACTAAAACAAACTGAAACAATAATCCTGAAAGAAACTTATTTCCCAAATACTTGAACACAAGGACACAAGACAAGGGAAAAACACCAGATGGTCCTGTCGCTTTCCTTTATTTTCTTCCATAAATCAACCACTTAGATTATTTTTTTTCCTCAAATACGTAGATACAAATGTCTGTGTGTCTTATAATTTTCACTCTTCTTGAAATGTTCTTTTCCTCCCATCCTTTTTCTGTTTCCCCCTTTTTTTATCTTTATTAAAATTCTTATGAGATTTTCTCAATGAAAAGCTGCTCATTTCCCTTTGTGCTTCTGTGTCTCTTCTACTTAGAGAATTTATTGGATTATGCTTTATATTATAATTTTTTTTGTATCATTCTTTTCCCTACTAAAAAAATAATAATTTGAAGACAGTGGCTATGCTCTATTTATGATTTTAGTCTCTACGTGGAATAAGCTTGTGTGTGTGGACTCTTTAGAAGGGTTAATTCCTTCTTCACATACACCTTCCCTGGGATTTTAATATACAAATGATTTTCCCCAAAAGTGATGTGCAAACCTAGGGGCTAGGTGTCATCTCTGCTACAGTAACTTAACTCTTTCTCCCAGGTTTCAGTGACAAGCTACCCCAGACACCTGTCAGAAATAAGCACTGGGATGTTCAAACATGCCCAAGTGGTCAATACACAGCTTGGCTAGTCATTTCTCTGGGACTGTGCTTTAATGTACATGTAAGATGTGTTACACGTTCTCACTATTACCATATACAGAAGGGTATATCTAACCTTAATGTGTGTATAATAACATGAGTCTTGGAACCAGATTCCGTGATTCATTGCCTAGCCTTGTGACTTTTAGGTGAATGAGTTAATTTTTCTGTGTTCATGTCTATGTCTTCTAACATGTAGTGGGGATGACATTCAGATTTTAATGTGAGTTCATGTCTAGGTGAATGAAAAGCTGGGGAAGGAGATAAACTCCCAGCACGGAAGCCCAAGCACAGCACGGAAAAAACCTGTGGTCGAGGAATCACCTTTGTACTACCAAATTAGAGCAAATTGGAAGGAAGTGAGCAGGTTGTAATCTACCTGAAACTTCTGAAAAGCTGCAGGTTTTCTTGTCATAAGTTTGCATTTGGAAAGGAGGGAGTGGAGAACATCCTGAGCAAGTAATAGTAATTTGTTACCTCAGGAAGCCCTTTGGGGTTCCCTGGTGGTGTAGAGGTTAGGCTTCAGCACTCTCAAAGCCATGACCTGGGTTTGATTCCCAGCCAGGGAGCTACCCCCAGCCGAGCCCCCCCCCCCCAAAAAAAAAAAAAAAACCAACACACACCTCAATGATCTCTACTAAAAGCCCTTTGCAAGACTCTAATTCTACCCAATCCAAAAGACTCTCTAGGCTGTTCTTAATTGTTTTCTAGGTGGAAGAATACCCTGCACTGACTCTTGTAAGACAACTCCAAGAGGTTGTAAACTTAAAAACTTTCCTTTAGACTCTTCTTCTACTGCAGTGGTATCCAACCTTTTGGCTTCCCTGGGCCACATTAGAAGAAGAATTGTCTTGGGCTACACATAAAATACACTAACACTGATGAGCTGTTCATAATGTTTTAAGAATTTGTGTTGGGCCACATTCAAAGCTGTCCTGGGCCATGTGTTAGACATGCCTGTTCTACTGTTTCCTCCAGATCTCTTGCCTGCAGCCATCTCTACTCATTTCACCTGCAGAATACATATCAAGTGAAGATAGCCATCAGCCTTTTTAAATTTAATTTAATTTAATTTTTGTATAGTTTCTTAAATCCATGCTTCTCTTTTCCTTCTTTAGTTTAGCTGGATTTCATTGTGGGAGGAAGAACCAGCAATCTGTATTTCTTATTCATCTTGACAAAAAATTACAACTTGCTTTTATAATTCTAAGCACAAGTTGCCCTGCCTATCTTGTCTGACTCTTTTGCTTATTATTTCCTTTTGCTTGGCAAATTGCTGCTCATCTGCACATCTCAGGTCACTTGTGACCTAACCCTTGAGAGGTTTTCTCTCTGCAGATAGAATAAATCTATTTCTTTTTTTGTATTACTATAGTACTCAGGGCAAGATTTCACCCTTGTTCTTTTGTGTTGTGTTGCCCTCCTTTCTTCACTAGTGTGCCATTAGGTCAGGCAATAGTTATTTATCTTTGCATCTCGAACTCCAAGTACAGAGCCTGGCTCATTGTATGTATTCAATAAGTGTTGTCAAAGTGAATTTGAAAGGAAAAAGAAAAGAAAAAAAAGGAACACATTAAAGTGACCTGTGATAGAAAAACTTTGAGCAGAACACAGGTCTCCTGATTCTCCTGTCCATCACTCTTCTCAGAATAGTGTGTAAAGTCTCCAAAACATGATCTTGAAACAATATTAGTTCCCTAGTAGAAAATGAAGTGGCAAGTGCTATAAGAGTACTTGAGTCTGAATGGGCAAGCTGTGCCACACTGTATAATTAGATAGAGCATCATTAATATAAACAAGTATTCTGAAGATGCTTAATGACACATGTAATGAAATTACAAGTTTAAATAAATGGCAGCAGGAAAGATGAGGAAATCAAAGAATAACAGAATGAATAGGGCAGAGGTAAATGGCTTGAGATTACTAATTCAAAAATAGTGGAGGGGTAGGTGGGACCTAGAGTTTTAGAAAGGTCATTACAGACTACAGTGGCTTTAAAGGAAATGGCAGCCATTGTAAGTATAAAGAAAATGTGTGGGCAGGTAGAGCAGAGGTGAGGTCAAAGAAAAAAGAGACAGGATGAGAAATACCCTTGCAAGGCAAAAACCAGTGTGCTGAATTCATTCAATGTGGTTTTAACCTCTCTCTATTTTAAAGTTAAGTTTAATATCAAGTATATGGAAGCAAGGTTAAGCAGAAAAAATCCTGTGTGTATTTTTTTTCAAGTTTCCTAGATTATACTACAATGTAGACAGAGCCCTATAAACTCAAGAAAGTGGGAAACAGGTTAATACTTCTCCCCGACTCCCATTTAGGGTAGTAAGTGGTCTGGCCCCCTTGGGCCTGCGTTATTCCCAGCTTACTAGTAATCATTCAGAATTTACACACTATTTGGACTCAGTTTTATTAGTTGCTCTTAAATCTACCTATAAAACTGGTCAGAAAAGAGTTAAAGATCAATTCTTACTTTGCAAATGAAGATGTTGAGGTGTGGAGAGTAGTAGTTTTTGCGTATTCTTGGATTGAGAAATAATTTCTATGTGACTTGGTCTGTTGACATTTTGCTTTGTATTCCGCCATATAACATAAATCTGTCTCTCGGCATATTTTGACATGGGTGAAATTTAAGTTCTCTGGCCAAAAATTGTACCCATTGAAAGGGATTTAGGACTATAATTCATCTGAAGGGGTAGCTATACTAAAGTCCTTAATTAGAGATGAAGCAGCTGAGGCACCAAAATGTTAAATAAATATTTATAAGCAAATAAATAAAAATTAGTAATTCCTAGTATCAGGGCTGGGTTAATTCATGGTACAGTCAGAACTAAAACTCAACTCTGCTCATTTTTAGTATGTTCTGATGAACCAAGTATTACTCATGTTCTAATGAACCCTCATAACACCCTAACATGACAAAGCCAACATTAACAAAGGCAGACCGGCTGTGGTATGAGCAGTGCTAAAGGATAATTCCACCACTAAAATGAAACCAAATAAACTATAAATTAAAATTTATTAAAATAAAGAAAATGAATAATATAAAATAAAATCACTTGACCTATAATCTGCATGGAATTTGATTTAATATTTTAAAGAACTCTTCAAAAAATAGTTCCTTCAACTTAAAATAATTGTTATTTTAGAAAAGGAACCCATTAACAACTTAGGACAAATTGATTTATCATATTTGTCACTGACCCCAAAAAAGACTAAAGAAAAGAGATTTAGCATTTGATCGAAGAATGAAATCAAGAAATATGAGGCATTATTAAGAATAAGTATTTAGGGAATTCCCTGGTGGTGTAGTGGCTAGGCTTTGGCGCTGTCAATGCTGTGGCCTGGGTTCAATTCCTGGCCAGGGAACTACCCACATAAAAAACAAAAACAAAACAAACAAACAAATAAAGAATAAGTATTTAACTGGTAGTAAAGACTGTGAGGTTCCCCTACCTATGTGGTAAATAGACCCAATATTCTGGTTTCTTTTCTACTTTTTATATCTATCTGAACACCAATATTTTTGTTTTCTATTAATATTATTACTACACCTTGCATATCTTACATTAAAACACGACTTCATAAATCTCTTATTTTAGACTGCACAGAAAAAGATCATAACATTGGAAAATGTAGTAGCTAGTCTCTAAAATGGTCCACAATAATGCCGCTTCTTGCTTTTCACAATCTTCTATCATTCCCTTTCACCTTTGTCCAACTACACAGAGTTGATCTGAATGAACAATAGCATATGGCACAAGTGAGTGTATGTATCTTCTGAGATTAGGTGATAGAAGTCCATAGTTTTCATCTCGGGCTCTCTCTCTTCCTCCTCCCCTCCTCCCTCTCCTCTTTCTCCTCCCTGTTTTTCTTGGTCTCCTTTCTCCCTCCTTCCCTCCCCCTTCCTTTTCTTCTTTCCCCCTTTCTCTCTTACTTTGAGGAAAGTAACTGCTGTATCTTGAGGACACTCAGGCAGTTCTGTGACCTCTGTGGAAAGGCTCAGATAGAGAGGAACTGAGATTTCTATTTAACAGCCAGTGCAAAACTGATGACTCCATTCAACTGCCATGTGAGTGTGCCACCTTAAAAGCACGTGCTACCTGAGTAAAGGCTTTAAGAGATGTTACAGGTGCAGCAACAGCTTGACTGCAACCTTGTGAGAAGCCTTGAGTCAGAACCACCCAGAATTCCTGATGCTCAGAAACTGTTAATAAAGCTTGTTGTTTCAAGCCATTATGTTTTCTGTTATTTTTAAAAAAATAAAGCAATAGATAACTGCTTTGTATGCATAGTGAATTTTAGGAAATCATTAATATAAACAGAATTCTTTACACATATTAACATGTGGTAAAGACTGCTGGTTGGCCAAAGAAAATTTGTTCTACCCTTAATCTATAGCAATCGAATTGTAGTTAGAAACATGAATATCTTTGACCTCCTTTCCCCACATTTGTATTAAGGTATTTGACTAAATGACAGTTAATGGGTGTAAGAAGGCTTAATATTTATAACTTCTGATTCATCATCAACTTAAAAGTTGTTAATGTGGCCTGATGCATCCTTTCTTTCCTTTCCAATGACATGCAATGTCTTTGGAGGACAGCAGAGTTTCAAAATGAATGGAAACTAGTTTCTTGGATGATGATTAGAAAACTGGCCTTGGGATTTTTTTGTAAAAAATGAATTGTTTTGTAACTCATTATATTGTTGTGTTTACTTATTTACAACAGTTTAGTCTTTACTCTTACTAATACAAGGTATTGAAAAGCCACCAAATAGAACCATTTTTTTCATGTAGGTTTAGAAATGGCAGAGAAAGTAGGTAGAAAAGAGACATAAGAAAAGTGGTTAAGATAATCAATCATGAAAGAGAAACTAAAAATAAGAGTATAGCTTCAACTAACTAGGCACCATGGGAACCCTACTGAAACACAAGACAAAGCTAATTTAAGTATATACTTCAGGGTAGTTATTTCTCTCATCCAGACAAGGGCATGTTTTTCCTTAGGAGTTTACCTCTAGAATAAACATTAACTTTTTCTTGCCACCATTGCAATGTAAGAAACAGAAACAGTATTTTTCTAGGTTTACTTCATTTCATTTGAGAAATTCCAATCAATGTTAAAGCTTCTGTCCTTTTCCTTCTTTTGCCAACTTATCCTCACTTACCTTATGCATTTAAAATATTATTTCTTGTCATTATTTAACTCAGTTTAATCTTTTGAGACTGGCTAATCTGGTGGCTGGATTATGAGGTAGGTTTTTGACCTCATAAAGCAATAGTTCTGTTTTTAAGTTTCTTTGGTGACCAAGCTAGGAATATAGGGATGAGTAAAGATGTTTTGGTCATCTTTCATGAAAAACAGAAAATAATGAATGATGAAGAAAAGGTGGAAGGCACAGGAGAAGAAACTAATAGTAACTTGAGGTACTACATATAGTTAGACAATAAGGGGCATGCATCTTATGTAACAATGTTAATTGGCAATTTTCCTCAAGTAATGTCTCAATTCCTAAAGTCTATTTACAAGTAAATAACCCTAAGATTCATTTAATCATTATGTGTTCAGAAACTACTATAGTCTTCTCATGATTAAAACAATGAGAATCAAATTTATAGCTGTTACTAAGTAGTAAAATGTACTGACTTAATAATTTAAATTTTTTTCTTCACCCAATGGCTCACTATTTCATTAGCTAATTTGTAATTCAAAAGAAACCTATGTCTCCTGTTCAGTGATTCTTAATATTACCTCTTTATCTTACCTTAACGGCAGGATAGGACACAATTTCTTCATAAAGAGTAGTAGCTCAGTGTCAGTGTTCTTGAATAAATATGGAGGCCATACACATATCTGCCCCAATTGGGAATCACTGTTCCAGGACCTCCAGTCAACTAAATTATGAGTATCTTAGGCAATTAGTAGAATTCTTTTTTCTTAATTTAAATTTCCCTCAGCTATTTAGTGATCACTTTTTTCATAGTTAGGTACAAGCTATACAAATTCTCTATAGTTTGTCCCACTTTCCTTTATTTCCCACTTGCATTTCTCTTGGGCATAATTATTTTAACGATATAGATGGCATGATTGATTAGCTCTATGCTGCTTTTTTTTATGCTTTCATCCATTTTATGATCCAGGGTGACAATGTCTTCTCACATTCAACTTTTTTGCATGATGGGCTTTGAAGACAATTAACCAAAATGAGGAAAGTAAGTATGACTTTGGGATAGGGTTAAACTAAGTAGCTCATATTCATGGGAGAGAAAAGTGTTAACTAGAATCAAATAATGCAAGTATCAATCCCATTGTCTATAATTTCTAAGTAGTAAGTCTACTGGTCAAAGGCAAGGAACTTATTAGGTGAATGTGTTGGGTAATATCCAGGCTGGCCAGACATCTTGTTTTAAGCAGGAGAGAAAACAACAGTACTGTCCCATTTCAAACTGTACTTATGGTCAGCCTGGTCTCACTGGGTTAAATTCAAGGTGTCAGTAGGCTGACCATTCATACCATTTGATATGAGGCAGTACCATCATTTTCGGTCCTGCTTAAAACAAGATATCTGGTCAGCTTAGTAGTATCTCTCTAAGAAATTCTTAGAAGGTCAAGACAGCTGTTGATATTTTTTTCCCAAGACTGTGTTGGAAAAGGAAAATTCAGTTCTTTCAGATAAAATAAGAAAATATTAATCTTCTGAGGACTTGTGTGCTCTGGATTATTTGGATGTTTACTGTCTACTCTTTGACACACCAGCTTGGAACCACAAACTCTTAATAAAGAGGACCTGTAATATAATCTGTCCCTTAGCTTAGCCCACATTCACCAATAACTGCTTTAAATTGCCCTATCAAGTTCAGAAATAGTAATATTTACAAGTCCATTCATATACTTTCATCTTATTTCTGTTATGACCAAATAAACATATTTAATCATTTTGATAAGGTATGAGGGTCAGCTCATGACTGCCAAGACAATGAGCTCTTGTGATCACTGGGTCACATCGGCATCATTAATCAATAATGGAGCTACCCAGCCATAAAGAAATTAGACTTCTCAATTTTGAGGTTACTTCACATATTTTCAATATCTTGTAAATGATATATAGCATCTAAAAAGGTAATCACAAGATGAGGGCATCATTTTCATTAAGAGCAGGTTAAAAATAAAAATAATAAAATTATAACAAGATAATATCTTAAATACCATCAAGCTCCATAAATGATGGCAATCGTGCTCAGCCACCAATCAGCCTTGTCTTTAGTCGCTGCTAATTTTATTTTTCAGAAACATCTCTAATTAGACTCTTGAAATGAAACCCCACAAACTCTAAATTACATTTGACAAACTAGAGATTCAATTCCAAATATTCTGCATATTCTAATACACAGCAGAGAGTCCAGAGAAACATGTCCAGCATAGCAAGTAATGGCAGGGAACACGAACAGAATGCGTAATGCAAAATCCATACTCAGTGGTTAACTTTTTGTTTTTATAATTAATGAATACTGGAATATTCTGTTTGTGAAGAGGTTGGATTAAAACCATAAATTATTATTGAACAGTCAGGTACTGGTTTGACATTACTATGCACAGTGAGAGATGCTTAAACATTGAACGATTTAGGCACCATCACTATAAAATTTAGTTTCAATTATTTATATTTTAAAGATCCACATGAATCCAAATATTTCTTTGGAGCCCAACCTTGCATAATATCTTATATTTTTCTTAATCATTTCAAATATTTTATTGCTTATGTTCCTTGGAGTAATATTACTTATATATTACTTATGCCAATATTAATTACTTAGAGTCCCAGCTCTAAGAATTGTTCCTCCAAAGAGTATCTTGGGCCTCTGCACGCAAGCAACTCCTGCTGTAAGACAATGGTAACATTTTAGAGATTGTATCTCAAGCAAACAGTGGGTATTTCAAGCCTGGAGTTAACATGGTTCAGATAGAACTTTTGGGATGTTTCATATCACATCATGTAAATAAATAGAAAATTCATTGGCATCTCATCTTTTAGAGGAACGCGATTTGATCAGATCAGGAAAAATATTCTCTGTTATATATATCAGGTGTTCCTCTGCTGCTCAGAGAAGTAGTTCTGCATTATGACAAGTGACTCGTTGCCCCTCACTGGGGTGGCTCTGTGTCGTTCCAGATGTAAGATTCCCAGTCACGTGGGTTTCTCTGAGTTGTCTTAGATGATATACTACCTGTCACTGGGATGGCTTTGCGTTGTCCCAGGTATTCTACTGCTCCTCACTTCCTTCCTTCCTTCCTTCTTTAGCTTTTTAACATTATTTTATAACAAGACTAAACAGACAGAAGAAAACCCAAAATACGTAAGGAAATTCAAAATACCCACATAGTATAATTAAGATGAATTATAAAATACATTTTTAAATCTATGCAGGGAAAGCAAATGTAACAAGATATTACACTGACAGTGTTCCTCTGAGTAAATAAAATATGTGTACCAATTTAATGTATATATGTATGTGCACACATTAGACATTGTTCAGATTCTAACATCAGTATAATAAAATCAGGAAGGAGACCTTTTGAAAAGATAAGTATATATTTTTCCCATAGTGGCAATTAAGGTGATTTGGTAAAAGAAATTGGAACAGATAGAAATTAATAAATCAAGAAAGAGCAGAATGTGGTCACAGTGAAATAGTAGTAAAATATTTATAGGCATGAAACAACAACAGAGTTCATTAGGCTGCATACTAAGCAAGTTAATTTAAAAATTTAAACTCTCTGACTTTGATGTGTAGTAGAGTGTCCTAGTGCTGGGCATTTTGAAAATTTCAAGAATGTCAAGGTAGACAGACCTTCGTGCATTCTGGGCCTGGGTAATAACAGACAGCGGACATCAAAGTCTCTCCTTAAAACAACCATGTCCACAGTGACCTTCATACTTTCAATGTGCATAAAAATCACATGAATTATTTTAATATAATGGGCACCTCTTCTATTCATAAAATTGAGAAAATAAAAATCCAATGAGATTTTTCCCACACACAATTATTCAGACCTGTTAAATCAATACATCTTTGGTTCACAGGCCACTGTGACATTTCAAGAATGTCAAATATAACATATTCAATGCTATTTAGGGTGTTATAAAATATAGTATATTAAATATCTAAGCATATAATCTGGAATATCACAATATTAAACAGTCCAAATAAAACAACACAATGCCTGACATAATTTCAAGCAAAAAGAATACATAGAATGAATGGTGAGTCACACTTTTTTTTCTCGTTCAGAATTTACCTTTCAAAAGTCTCAACAAAGACACAGACTGGTTTAAGTCATACAGTGTCTGGAATATTTATTGAATATTATGCATGACATAGTTGATTCCAGAAACTATTGCTTGAAGTAAAATATGAAACACACGTGGAGAGGCTCCTCTGTACAGAGCTCTGTAAATTTGGGGATGGAGCATTAAAGAATTCCATGATGTCTGTCTGTCTTCTTCCCCAGCAATTCCTAACTCAGTCTGCAATATCCAAAGCTTTTTCATGAAGGCTATCTAGGAATTTTGATGAGAAGAATGAAACTAGGGCTAAAAGGAAGCCAAATGACTCAGTAAAGAAATGGACCAATAAAATATAAAAATAGAAATAAAAAAAAAGGAATGGACCAAGTTCCAGAAAGACTGGCAAACCAGTGAACAGGAGGAGTTGCCACACAAGTGGATAGGTATAAAAGCACATATTCTCTGAAGGTCAAGGTGAGACAATGTTCAGAGAGATAAGGTGAGTAGAGGCTTCAGGTAGAATCACTCTTAAATTATCCTCTTCCCCTGCAGTGCACTGAAATGTGTAAAAAATAAATAAAATCAAACAAAGAAATAACTAAATATATTAAAAATGGTCTCATGCCATATGCTCCTAAAAATATTACCTGGAAGATAAAATAAAATGTAATAGAGAAGTCAAAGGCACCTCTAACCTCCGTGTAGGCAGGACCAGGCCACTCAGTTCCACTCACTGTTGTGAACTGCTTGACACACAGGGACCCTCAATCTCTATTTTTTAAGTGACGGAGAGTGTGATTAGACTTGGATCTTCTATAACTCCAGACAATATAGCATTTAGAAGTAAGTGAAATAATTTCGAAGGGTTCTCATAAGTGACTTAATCTGGTATAAGCAGGTGTGGTGTCAGGCCACACAGAGCCAAAAGATGTGCCTAAGACAGTCTGTCTCTACTATATCTAAGTGCAGAGAAAAAGGGGCTAACTGTGAGATCAGGCCATTTTTTCCCACCTGTCATTCAAATCAGTTATGGGAGACTGCCAGGAAGGTAGGTGTAGAGGACACTTCAAACAGTCAGTTGCATCTAGTTTTAAGATTGCTGTTCAAAGTGGATTGAGTAAGAGAATGCACCTTGACACACTATAAACAAAATGACCTTCTGTTTTGGTATAATGCCAGTGGGAGGTAAAAAAAATATATATATAAATATATATATATATATATAAATATATATATATTTTCCTGGCCAGAGCCACTGTCTGAAGTTTGCATGTTCTTTCTATATCTGTGTGTTTTCTCTGGGGACTCCAGTTGTCTCCCACATCCCAAAGATGTGCACGTGAGGTGAATTGGCTTGTCTGAACTGTCCTAGTGGCCCTGTGATGAACTGGCATCCTGTCCAGGGTGGGTCCTGCCTTGTGCCCTGAGCTGTCAGAAAAGGCTTTGGCCACCTGCTGTACTGGAACCGACAGGTAGAGAAATCATTATTTACTTGTTTTTATTAACTTTTCTTAAATATAAATATAGCTCATTTTATTTCAATATTTAATATTACAAGTGTTTTGGATCTTTATTTAGAAGTTTGGTGATTTTTTTTGTGATCGGAATATGCTGTAGAAATGTAACTCTTGTTCATATCAATTAGCCTATGGTGAAATTAGTTTTATTATATGTCTTTTTGCTTTAAGTCACAGTTTCCAAGAACCCATCAATAACAATAAGTGAGGACTTACTGAAGTTTATAAAAAGAAGAAATATATCCCAGAAAAGTACAACTGAAAGGGTGCCTTGAAATTAGGGGAGTAATTTCAGCTGGGTCCTGAAGAATTTGTGGTATTTCAATGCCTAGAGATGAGCAAAATGCCTTCTACATTCCAAGTGTATTAGCAAAATACTAGGAGGTAGGAAAATCAAATAGAGTAGATTCTCAGTTAACTGGCACCCATAAGGATTGGTAGGTACCAGATAAATGTAAGTGGACTCTCCTTTAACCAAAATTCAAGCAACCAGCACTTTCATGCAACCTGTAAAATCTCAAGCAACCGGCAAAAAAAAATTTGCCTGTTGCTTAAGCATGCCTGTTGCTTGAGTTCTAGCGAACAGAGAGTTTACTGTAGTCATTTGAGAATCACTGTGGTGATCAGAGCAAGAGTTGTAGAACAGATTAAGGGGAGAAACCTGAAAAATGGCTGAGAGCGTTATCAAACCTTCAATTCAAAAGTGTATGAACCTTATCCTTTAACAATGAGAGTTAAGGAAATGCTTTGAAAATAACTAGTGAGGGGATAAAATATTTTTAAAATGCTACCTCATTTCCCACAATAAAAAAATAGCAGTGATAATGCAACAGAGTGGGAAAAGATCTTAATTTTTTTTTTTTTTTCACAAAAGCAACAAACATAATTTAGCCATTCTGGAGTGGACTCCTCTTCCTCCTTTGACTCTTCGCCACTTAACATTGTAATTTTCTTCAGCAACTCCAAAATGGAAAAAATTTACATCACAAATAAACTTGCTGAATGATTGAAGTATATGCCCAATGGCTTTCTGCTAGTAAGGACGTAGCCTAAAAATCTGGTTTCCAGACTCCTAATCCATGACTCTTTATATATTGTTTCCAATTATACACAATTGAGTAGTGAATGCCTATGACCAGTTTAATATATAATAATGAAAAAGACATTTATGCACTCACCACCTATCACAAGAAATAGGAAATTTATTACTATGTAAGTGTTCCCTGCATGCCTAGATCAGTTCATTTCATTCCTGCTTCCTGAGGAAGTATAACCTTGATATTTAAAAAAATAATAAAATATGTGAAGTTTTTTAAGTTTATCATATATGCCTTCTAGAAATACACAAAAAGTTTATGATGTATTCTCTCTTTTATACATTGCTACATGTAGTTTTACTGATTTTATTTCTATGCACATAAATTTATTTTTTCTTGTACTATCCATGGTTTTGGTGTCAACATTTTACTAGTAACATAACATGCATAAAGTAGTATTTCTTTTATTTTTGTTCATATTCTCTAGAAGACGTTATTTAAAATTGGAATTACTTGTGAATATTTAGTTGTACCTAACTATAAACCAGGTGTGATTGATAGTTGTTTGTAGGCATATTTTCTTTTCCTGAGTGCATTCCTTTTTTTGTGTGGCAGTAGTAGTAAATTTTATTTTTCTCAGAATGTATTCATTTCATCTAAGTTTTAAATAAATCAGCATAAAATTTTGATAGCATGTTTAGTTCTTTCTTTTAATTGCTAATATTGTTTATGCCTAAATTATTCTGACCAGTTACTATTAATGTTACTACTTTTTAAAATGTATGTTCTTGGCTGTGTTCATTCCCTATTTGATTTCTATTTTAATGGATGCTGTAAACTTTATCATTTTTTTTGTTTTTCTCATTGAAATAATTCCATATATATATATATATATATATATATATATATATATATAAAGCCCTTTTTAGCATTTAAAACTGGTTGCTTAGTTTAATCATTTGAGATTTTCATCATTTTGAATATAAATACTTGAGACTATAAATTTCATTTTATTGCTACTTTAGCATTATTTCTAAGTTTTAAATATACTATTTTTCTTATCCTGTTTTAGATATTTTTATATTCATTATAATTTCTGGTTTGATTAATGAGTTGTTAAATTTTTTAAAAAATTTCTAACCATAATTTTGTAATTATTCACTAAATTGCATTTTGGGTAAAGCCCTGATCTTTAGAACTCCATATCTTTGAAGTTTGTGTATGGTCTAGCACACTTCTAGATTTTAGCAAGTTTCATGTATTGTCCCATTGCTGGTTCCAATTTTCATACACATTCACTAGATGAAGTTCATTTAGAGAATTATTTGAATCTTTGAAATTGCTCTTTGTATTTTTGCTTGGTGAATCTACTAATTACAAAATGAGGTTAAAGATTTATCAATTTCTTTTGAAGTACTGTTGGTTATTGTTCAAGACATTGTGAGATGATGTGTTTTTAAGTATGTATGAGTTTAGATTTGTTTATTGTTTATTAGTCATCCTGGTAAATTGAAATTTTTAACATATTGAAGTAGTCCTCTTTTTCTCTATTGTTTATTTATTTAAAGTTTATATTATTTGTTAATAACTATTTATAAAACTACACGAACTTCATTTAAGTTAGTAGTTACCTGATATAACTTTTTCTGTATTCTTTCTTAGCATCTGTCTGTCTCTCTGTGTTAGATGAATTCTAATTCATAACATAAAACTGTTTGATTTTTAGAATATAGACTGCTATTGTTATCTTTTGAATTAACATTTTAGTCCACTTATATTGCTAGTGAATAAATGCAGTCACAATGTAATAATCAAGAAAATAAATGCTGGAAGCAAGCTGTTGGATTTGAATTCTAGATCTGTCACTTCTTAGAAATGCATGACCCTGGCCAAGTCATTAAATCTTTCTGTGCCTCCTCATTATTTATTCATTAATTTCAATTTATAACAGCAATTCTCTTATGGGACTCTTTTGAAAATTAAATAAGCTAATACTTATAAATTTTTTTCAATACTGGTATATAGTAGGCACTGTATAATTAATTATTTACTATTATTACATTTGAATTACATTTTCCAACTTTTTGTTTTTCTCATTTTGCACTATTGTATTTTTTTATTGTTTTATTTGTTCCCCTGTATTTCTCCCTTACCTTTTATTGATTAGTTAAAAGAAAAATCTTTAATTGCATTCTATTTGTTCTATTATTTTTAAAAATCCATCATGATTTTCCTAGAAAACAGGAGAAGTCTATTCAAAATTTAACAACAGGTTAAATAACAAATTAAATTGCTCATTAAACTCCATCAGAACCCATGGTAAACAAATATCTTGTCTGGCAATTTCCAAAACCTAAGAATATGTGTATAATTCTTTCTGTTTTGCTAAAATTTAATATAAATAATTTTCAATTGAATACCAGTATAAAGATTTAAATTATGAGCTAGAGGATTAGAATATAAACTTTTGTTTTTAAATTGTCACTGTTTATTGAGAACTTATTATACACTTAATAAAATGTAACTGCTGATGTATCTATTAATGGCCCTTTCTCAGTAAAAGATTCTGGAATCCTCCACGATCACACTGGGTACCCGAGTGTCACCTTTTTATATTCCTTTGTTGGCTCCCATATCCAGCCAAATTTAAGTCTGCTCTTTCCCAATACCCTCCAACCATGTAGAGCAGTCAGTATCATGAAAATGCTAAGCTGATTGTATTATCCCCATGTAAAACCCTTCCGTGGCTTTCTCTTCTGTTAGTTAAAAAACAAAATTCCTTTGTTGGTACAGAAAGTCTGTCTCTAATTCTCTGATTAAATCTCAGCCTCCCTCTTCCTACTCTTTCTGGTACAATCACAGTGGTCTTTTCTTTATTGTATTTTTAAAATTTATTTTCATTTTTTATTGTTAAATTCATTGGGATGACATTGATTAGTAAAAATTATATAAGTTCCAGGAGTAGAATTCTGCAATACATTTTCAATGTGTTGCATTATGTTTCATCACCCAGGGTCAGTTCTCTTTCCATCACCATATATTTGTGTCCCCTTCTCTCCTCTCCCACCTGCTCCCTCCTTATCCTCTGGTCACTACTAAATTATTGACTATGTCTATGAGTTTTGTTACTTTGTTTCTTTCATTTTTATGTTCCATATGAGTGGAATCATGCAGTTTTTGTTTTTTTCTGTCTGACTTATTTCACATTGCATGATGATCTCAAGATCCATCCATGTTTTCATAAATGACCCTATTTCATCTTTTCTTATAGCTGAGTAGTATTCCATTGTACAAATGTACCACAGCTTCTTTATTCAGTCATCTTGTCACTTTGGTTGTTTTCATGACTTGGTCACCATGAATAGTGCTGTGACCAACATTGGGGTACACATATCTTTGCAGATTGAGGTTTTCAAAATTTTGGGGCAGATACCTCAAAGTGGGATTGCAGAGTTATATGGCAATTCTATTCTTAGGTTTTTTTTTTGAGGAAATTCCATAGTGTTCTCCACAGTGGTTGTACCAGTTTACATTCCCATCATCAGTGTATAAGGTTCCTTTTTCTCCAAAGCCTCTCCAGCACTTGTTATTCCTTGTCTTATTGGTAATAGACATTCTAACAGGTGTGAGGTCATAGCTCATTGTGGTTTTGATTTGCATTTCCCTAATAGCTAGTGAAGTTGAGCATTTTTTCATGTGTTGTTGACCATTTGCTATATTTATGGAAGAAGTGCCTGTTCAGTCCTCTGCCCATTTTTTAATTGGATTGTTTATTTTTTTGTTGTTGAGTTGTATGAGTTCTTTATATATTTTAGATATTAGCCCCTTATCAGAGGTGTTGTTTGCAAATATTTTCTCCCATTCAGTTGGTTGTCTCTTTGCTTTGTTGATGGTTTCTTTTGCTATGCAGAAACTTTTTAGTTTGATATAGTCCCATTCATTTATTTTTGCTTTTACTTCCCTTGCCTTTGAGGTCAGGTTCATGAAGTCCTCTCTGAATCCAAGGTCTATAAATTTAGTACAGTTTATTGTTTTGGATTGTATGGGAAATAAACTTTATTATGGGAAGATAGAATGATTCAGGCAAAAATTGATTGCTAATGGATTAAAAAATTTCAGTCTATCAGAGGTCACCTTTTTTGGTTGAAACATTTTAATAACAATGCATTAAAATGGGGAGAAAAAGGCTAATTCTTGGGAACTTTTCACTGCTGTCAATGAGAAGGGATAACATTTTTGGTGATTTATATCTTGGGATGCCTCGATTTTTAAATCAAAGAACTTTCTCTCTCACTTTAACATGCCATCAATATAATGCATTCTGTTCTGTGACTCATGTTTTCATCAGTCTGTGTAACTCTGTGCTAACAGTGCTTTAGATTACCTCCAAGCGTAGGTCACTTTTCAGGGGTTTCCCCACATCCGGATACTCTGAGTGAAAGTAAGTTTTCCTTCCATGCAAAACATGTCCAGACTAGAAATAATAATAGGATATTCTGCATCTCAAAATGGAGAAATTAAAACTGAGAAGCAGTGTCTCTGTGGATAGCCTGAACAAATTCCAAATATAGAAATATTCATACCATCATGAATTTAGTAATTCTGAATTGCAGTTTCTAATAAGAGTTGGTGAGAAACTTGAATATTATTTGATCTGATTTCTCATTTTACAGATATGGAAAATGAGTCAGCAAGAGAGAGGAAGTGCAAGAGAAACTTAAGCGTCAGTACAGAGAAATGCCATTCCATGCTGTTTCTCATTTGCCATGCTGGTTTTAACATATTTAAATATATTGATTACTGTTGGTTTTCTTTTGGGGGGAACACTTATTATATATAGATTTTCTTTCCTGTCAGATTGTAAACTATAGATGAGAAGAGCTACATCTTATTAAAATCTGCTCAGCAGTCCCAAATCCCTTTTCAAATTGAAGTCTAATCCCAGGTCTGACACTTATTAGGAATCCAATAAATTGCTGAATAACTTATCTCTGGGGGAGCAACTGTAGAAACCTTGCTTTTTGTAAACTGAAAGGCAATAAAAACGAAGAGTAATTTTATAAATCCTGGTGACAGAGATGAGAGATTTGCACAGCAATTTTATCGGATGATGCAAAATATCACCCATAATGGCATTCTGTATGTGGAGACACCTAATAGGACTCACCCTAAAAGGCATATATACCAAAAATTAAGCAAAGAGCAAGTTAGACTCATTTAAGGAGTTATGAGTAGAAGTCTAGCTAAAGACACCTGAGGTTTCAGTTAAATAATTTTCTGGCAAGCTGATATTAAACTTCAATTTGAAAAAATATATTATTCTGTATTTGTTTTTACAATAATCCTGGTGTTTAGTTTAACTTGTCATAGACAAGCTGTTTTAGAAGAGTGGAATATATAAGGAAAAAGAACAACTAGATCTACTTAGTTTAAAAGAGTAAATCATTGATCACTTTTCTTGAAGGAAGCCTGATAGGCAGGAGAATAACCCTGGGAGCTGGGGAGTGATTACATAAGCCATGCTTAGTTTGCCTGTACCATGGAAACAAACCGAACTTCAAAACTGTGGTGACTCAAAAAACCAAAGGTTATTTTTTTTAATGCTTAGTCTACTGTGCATTTAGCCATCTGTGCATGGAGGCTGTCCTTTAAGGGAAAGGCCAGCAGCCCACCTCCACGTGGGCACACACTCCTCAATCCCAGAAGCCCTTTCAGTAAACGCTTAAACCTGGAAGTAACACATTCCCAATTCCACATAACATTTCACTGGTTGAAGCACACCCAATTGGAAACTGAGGGGAAGTATCTTTTTGCCTGTGCTCTGAAAAAGAAGAAACAATATGAATGAACAATGTGTTATTTGTATCAGAGATGCATGTATATCACTGATTTTACTTAAGGCAGAAGATGAAAGCTCAAATAATCCTAAAAGGAAACCAAGGCCCTCATACGACTAACCAGAAATTTATCTCCCCAAGTGACCTCAAATGTGCTTTGAAATAGGGAAACTTCTTTGTTCTCAGTCTCAGTTCAAGCATGACTGTAATTTCATGACATTTCCCATAAAGTTAAGTTGCTCATTACATGTCAAAGAAGTCTATTAGTCCTTTTCTGGGCTGCCCTCTCTGAAAAACTTAGTAAATGGTAAAAATAGTTTTTTGGCAATTAAAAGCAATCAAGTTTTTCAGATTTTTCTAATGAAGGTCACTATAGCTAGCAATAATTAACTGCTAAACATCAAATGAAGAAGTAGTGGTTTTAAAGTATGTGTGTGTGTAATCAAAAAAGTTTTAAAAAGAGGGGAAAAGAGGGTCTCCTTTTTCACTTTTGGGAACTACCTTTTTTTTTTTTTTAAATAGTGCTTGTCTTTGTACTAATGCAATCAATATTTATAACCAATTACTGATAAATGGAGCCTTTGGTGCATCTACTTTTAGTTTAGATTTTGTTTTCTTTTTGGTCATGTGTTGGCCTTTATAATGCATTCATTATTTTCTATGATCTCAAATACAAATGTTTTATCCATAACAGTACTAGGGTATTCTAAGTTTTCTCTTACTTAGGGTTGTGGTCTCAGCTTATACTACAAATTTATATAAATAATATGTGAAATATTAACAAAATAGTATGTAAAATTTAAGACTCTGATGGGTTACATAACTTTGCAACAAGAGATTAGAAAGTAAGTGGCAGAATTAGGAGTCAAACTCAGATCTCTTAAATAAATCATGGAAATGTATGTGTAAGAAATAATAATTTTAGAATGTTCTCGATTTTGTCCATGATTTCTCTAAGAACAAAAAGTGATACTTTCTTTAAGTTATAATGATATGTTTAAGAATTTTTAAAAGAGATTTTACTTATCTAATTGAATGATTATATTTTTTGAGCTGCATAATCTCAGATCCTCTTCTCTATGCAATAAAAGTAATTTTATTTCATTTTGTGCTAAGAATAAATGTCTCCAAAAGATAAGTAGAAGAAATATGTATGACAGGAATTTCTTCAAACTTTCTACTTGTAGCCATCAGAGATTTTTGAATTTGCAGAAAACATTCTAAATTACTAAAAGTCTCTATTCAGCTGAATAACTTTTTAAAAGAATTATGATAATAATTTCTTCCAAATATTATATTGTACCTGTTTCAATTAAATAAAAATGAAACGTTGAATTTACTTGCTCTAATCTAATCATTGTATTAATATATTGAAATATAGTGAAGTAATTAAGAGACCTGAGTTTCATTTTTAATGTATCATATGAAAAGAAAATCTTATAACTTTCTGAATGACAAAAACAACTTGACAAGGGAAAGGAACATTGCTTCATAAGGTTATTTTGTATGTTCTTCACTGAGAAAAAGACTTTGCAGGTAGCACTTATTTATGTATTTGAAATTGCATCTTATTACTCACCTGAGGTACCTCTCCATAGATGCCAATTGTAATACATCAATAGTTAAACAGCTAGCTCACTGCCCTAAAGTGTTCTTGTTACATGCCAGACTGAGCTATTGAAAAGGCTGCTCAGATTTCAGGGACTTATAGATCACTGCTTCTGGCAGATGCAAGTCTGATTTCTCCTCAACTCCTACTTTCTTCCATCAAAGGGCCATTGTCAGGTAGTTCAATGAAAATGAGTGAATTTGACAATTAAAAACCTTTACTGTCTGTACCAAAAAAAGAAAAAAATCCTGTTATTCCAAAGTAGAAAACTCTACCATTTACTTGAATTGAGTGATTGAAAATCCTCCATAAATTATAGTGTTTTATTTCTGAAAGAAAACACAGTGGTATATTAACCTGAGTGTATTCACTTCTGATCCATTTCCTATCCCTGGTTGGCTGAGAATAGACTAGGAAATCTCCTAGGATTTTGTGCCTTAATTCCTCTGTGTGTGTCCTTGTGTTCATCACCATATATTTCCAGGCACTTTAGAATTTCACTTCTCTGCTCTCTTTAAAGGTAAGTACAGCCATAGGACTAGCTTTGGCCAATAGAAGTAGTGTATCTCACTCTTGAATGGAGGCTTTAAAAACTGGAATGCAATTCAATATATTCTTTCCTTCTGTTTGAATAATCTTGGAAATACACATCAAGATGGAGCTGCTGTTCTTCTAGATTTCAGAGTAACTATGATGAGCAACATTCCCAGCTGGGTGTGAATGTGTATAAGAAATGTCACCTTATTGTGACTTTGTGTAAGTATTATCTCAAACAGGATCTATTTCTTTTTTGAGGTAACTTTTGCTTATTTATACATTTCCTTTATCCCAGAATAGAATTAAATGCAATTTAAAAAATCTGATTCTGGAGCCACATTAGTTAGGTCCAAATCTTGGCTCTGATATTTGCTAACTTTAGGTCACTAGACCATATAATGTGTTTCACCTATAGATGAAAATAAGGGTACAATGCTCTCTTTTAAACTGTATTGAAGATTTACTAAGATGGTTAGCATTGACAGTTTTACACAGTAGGTTCTATTATTACCACCCATGCCAGTTTATGGTCCACCCACTGCATTCTGGGAGTACTCCATTATATAGTTCACACTATGGCAAATGTGTATTAATTTGTCTCTTCATAAAATTTGAGTAAGACTGTCTTAATTATAGCAACAGAGCTTTTTAAATTCTGCCTCACAAACTTCTAACATAGTCCCTTTTCCATAGTTTACAGACTAATAACAGAACAGGCTACCCCAGAAGGCTTCTGACAGGTTATATGACTTAAGCTGCTTTTATTAAGTAAATTCAGACCTAATTGTGTAAATTTGCCTTATTTGACCAATCTCTAAAAAATTAAATTAAAATTATTTTATTATGTTGTTAAGAGCTCTGAATATGGCAAAATAATATCTCCAAGTCTTTGGCTATCTAAAAACAACTGTACATTTCAATGGAGTAACATAGCCCTTACAACACTATAGGAATATTTAAGACATATAATAGAGTATCCTAAAGGGGAAATCTACTTCTCTGATTTTATTTTTATAATTTTTAATTTAGAAATTTTTAAAATTTTAGTATAATAATTTCTTATTATAGGTAGTTTTTTAAAAATCTAATTAAATATTATTCAAATTTCTGCTTTGGGATGAGGTATACAAAAGGTCAAATAAAGATTGTCCACAAATCTTATATACTTGTGTCTCTGAAGACATACATGGATTGACTTTAAAATTCTTATGTGCCTGATGTACAGAAAATATTTCCATTCATTTACACAAATTTTGAGTTTTATATCAATAGCGTGAAATGTTTCTAAGATGTAAAATAGGAGACATTATCAATGCACAGAAATCAGAGATAAATTGTAGAAATATTTTATATAAAAAAGGAAACTTTGATTTAGCATATACTTTTAAACTATAAATCTACTTTCCAATCAGAGGCAAAATTTTAATGAGGTTAAATAAATAGTCTCATATCAAAAATCAGAGTGGGAATGTTAGATAGCTGAAACATCTCTTCCATGACACATTATATTTTTAAGAAAAAAATGGAGATGTAATAATAAGTAGTAATCTATCTGAAATAAAAGCATCAACTAGTATATTTTTGTCATCCAGTAGGTTATATGCTTGACAACTTTTAGATTATAATTACTGTGGGAAAAACTGAGAAAGTTTTAATTATTGGTAATCTGCTTGTTTCTCAACTATAGATATTATGATGCCATCCCATAAACTAGCGTAATTTCCTCATCAATCAGCATGATCTCATGAAGTTTGTGTCCAAGTGCAGTCTAAAAGGATTTGATAGAGCAGTGTCTAAGGTTATTTTCTTTTTTTTGGCAGGGGGTGGTTCTAAAACTATCAGGCCAAAATTAGACAGGTAGCAGAATACACATATCCAAATCACTCAATCATGTTTTTATGGCTGTTGGTTCTGTATGATTATTTGCTAATGCAGAAGAAGGTCTGAGAAGCTGCTTTTTGACACCATGTAATTAGAGTATAAAGATTTGAGTCTAAGGCTCACTATGGGTAGTCGTAATAGAACCCTCATGTATTGGGTAGAGATACAAAGCACTGCAACCATAGAACTAGGATTAAATGGTAGTGACCAAGCACCCACACAAATTGTAGCTCAATACTGAGCAAATTAGGATACCCTAGAAACAGCTCAATCCCCCAAATTGGAATAACATATTTTATAAATTCTTATCATATTTGGGCACCAAAAGGAAGCCAATAAAAATTCTAAGTGGAGTAAATAAATTATCCTAGGTCACAATTTTTTGTATCACAATTTTTCAAAATTAACCAAAAATAATTAGGGACACAAGAGACAAGGTGACATGACTATAAATTATATGAAATAAACAATAACTACAGGCAGGTGAAAAATTAAAATTATTCTACAGAGAGTAAGAAACAATGATGTTTGAAAAATAAAGTGCAATATCAAAGAAGTTTTTAAGGAGTTGTAAACTATCTTAAAAACTGCATAGCAAATTTTAAAGAAAACAAATAGGATATCTAGAACTGCAAAATTTAACAATTAAGAATAAACCAGTTGATTAAAAACAATAGATTTGACATTTCTGAAGAGAGAATCAATGAACTGAAATATGGATGAGGTGAATATATATAAAATAAACCTGAAAGAAACAAATGCATGAAGTAAAGTTAAGAGAATAACGTAAATAATAGAAAGGTGAAATTTCTAATTTTGAGGGATGCTACAATGAAAAAAGAGCATGAATAAGAAAAGAAACAATATTTGAAAAGGTAATATCTAAAATCTCCAGAATTTATTAAAGAAATCTAAATATAGGTCCAAGAAATTAAAACAAAACCTGAAGAATGATAAACAAACAAACAAACACATGCATAAGCACATCACTAAACAATTATAGAGTCTAAGAGAAGGAGAGATTTTTAACTCTAAAAAAGCTAGGAAATATGGAGAATATCTTCAAAGAAATAGTTAGATAGCCAGATAACAGAGAATTAGAACTGAAATCTACAGGGTCGACAAACAATGACTGCCATTCTAGAATTATATACAGGGTCTGGCACAAATAATACCCCCTTTTTTATAAGGTGGTAATCCATACCAAATTTTTTTATTACAAAATCATAAACATGGATGATTATAATGTTATAATAAAATCATAACTCAAGTTCTTTTGACTCAATAATCTATACCAAATCTTTTATTATAAAATCATAAGCATGTATGAGTTTGCATATATTTTATGTACATATAATATATACATACATATTTATGCATGTATATATACACATGTGACACTTGTATACATACATATATACATATATATGTTGCATATATATTTACACACAGTTTTATATACATACCACTGAAATTATAAAAGAAAATATTATTTCCTGAATTTATTTATATATTTTATAGATATGTAAATTCATATATTTTGGGAAGAAAGTATTAAAAAGTGAAGTTTCTAAAGGACTACAGTTATCATAAGAAAATAAGCAAGAAGAAAAATCACTAGGCTTTGATATGTCAAAGATTCAGGGAAGATAAATCCAGCAAATATTCTAATCTAATGTAAAATGTTGAATGTCTTCTCTTTTGAAACATGTTTTAAATACTCATTGACTCCACTTCTATTTAATAGAGTATTGCATGTCTTAGCCAGTGAAGTATGTCAACAAAGAAATAAAAAATAAGTATTAGGATTGGGAAAAAATAAACCTGCTATGATTTGTATATGATATGAAAAATTCCAAATCTATGGATAAAATATGAGAATTTAATAAGTGATTTTTTAGCAAGGCTTCTGGATATAATTTTAATATTTAAAAAATGAACCATATTGCAGAAATGAAGAAGAACTGAAAATTAAAATAATGTTACTAGTTAAAAATAACCTCAGAATTGTAAAATATATAGAACTGGAACTTAGCAAAAGATACATAAAAATACTATTTAGACAACTATAAATCATTATTAAAAGGCTATGATGAACAAAAGAGGTGGAGATATTTACCATGTCCTTTGCTTGCAAAAGCCCATATTGTAAAATGTTAATCCTCCCCTGAAATTGATTAATTGATATAATAAAACTCCAGTAAAATCTTACATTTTTTTGTGTGTGAACCTGATAGGTCAATTCTTATATTGAAATGCAAAGTGCCAAGAGTAAGTGCATGCTTAATGACAAAGAAAAAGGTGGAAAAACTTTCAGTGAAATATTCCAAATTATAATGAAGATATAGTAATTAGGGCATTGTGATATTGGAAGCAAATATAAACATAGGTAAATGGAACAAAAGACCACACACATGAACACTAGCTATGTAACAATAGTAGCACTTCAGTGCAGTGGTAAAATAATATATTTTTTTCAGTAAATGTTAATGGGTTATGTTGATCTTAAAATCGAGGGGTTCCCTGGTAGTGTAGCGGCTAGGCTTGGGTTCTATTCCTGGCCAGGGAACCAACCAAAAAAAAAGAAACAGCCAGTAGTTTTGTTTTTGTTTTTTTGTTTGTTTGTTTGTTTTTGTTTTTGTTTTTGTTTTTGTTTTGGTTAGTTTGTTTTTTTACTAGGAAAATAAAAGGTTTTCATTGGGAATAATAGAGAATTGCCATTTTGGATAAGCATGCTATAGCAAAAACTATAGGCATGTCCAACAAACAAAAAAGAGGACCATTAATTACTTTGTAGAGAAAAGAGCAGAAATTGGGAGGAGATGCTTTGAAGGCAAACCCATTAGAGGAAAGGGAAAGTTCAGGGTTGTGTATCTTTTCATTGGCTGAATTGTGAAGTTTCCCTTTGGCTGGATTTGTTGCTGGGCAAGGAGAAAAGTCTTTCTTCCTCTTGCTGAGGTAATAAGGTAGACTGTTTTCATTGGGAATGAAAGGCACATCTCTTCCTGTTGTGGTCTGTAATTGATGCTTCTTTCAGTTGGGGTGTGGAATTGACATACAGTGGTAGGACGTGAGAGATTCTCCTTCTGGCTTCCCTACTCCATTTTAAGTGAGGTTTCCTGTATTCAGTTTCTCAGTTATTTAGATAACCATATGTGAAAATGTACACCAAAATAAGGTGCAGAAATATTTTAGATCTTAAAGCAAAAAGAAAAAGAATAAAGAAATCAGAAGGTACTGACATAAAAATAGTCAGAAGGTACTATTTTAACGACCTCAAGGTAGAAAAAAAATGTAAACAGAATCCAAAATTCTTAATGTTGAAGGAAAATACTGACACGTTAGACTGCGTTGTATTTAAGAATTCTTATTCATCAAAATATACCAGTAAAAGAGAGAGAGAGATAAAAAACAAAAGGAAAACAAGCACAGATTACAAATTATCAATACCTACACAGAACAATGGGCTCAAACCAAGAAACTAAAAAACTCCCAGAAATTGTTCAGATCAAGACAAATCATCTACTAGAAAACATGGATAAGGCTCTTAGGCATTTCAAAACACAGAATTTCTAAATTACTAATGAACATTTGTGAAGATTCTCAAGCTCATTAATAATAAAAAAAATGCTAAGGGAACCCCAATGAGAAACTACTCAACACCCAGTAGAATGGTATATCTTCTAATTCAACAATTAATACTCCTATGGATATATCTATTGAGACATATGCACCAGTGAACAAGACATGCACCTGTAAACATATTGCAAATGATGTGACTAAACCAGAAACAACTCAAATATTCATTAACATTAGAATGTGTAAATATGTTATGTAAAAATTTTATAATCTGTTAGTTTTCTATTGTTGTAAAACAATAGAAACATTATCTCACATTACAAAAGGTCATAAATTTGGACTGGCTGACTAGAGTTCTCTAATCACAGTCAAACAAAATTCCTATCTGGAGATTCTGGAGTATCTACTCCAAGCTCGTTCAGCTTCTTGGCTAAATTTAGTTTCTTGTGGTGGTCAGTCTGACTAAGGTCCCAGTCATCTTCCCACTTGTTTACAACAGGTAGTTCTAAAGTCGTGGACTTCACAGATCTTTCTATTTTAGCACAGAGAAATTTTCTCCCATTAAATTTCTTTAATCCTTCAAATTTCTTTGTTCTCTTCTAGGAATAGTTGGAGAAAACTTTTAGCTTTTAAAGAGCTCATATGATTACAGTGAGTCTACCTGGATAATCTCCCTTTTGATTAACTCAAAGTCAACTGATTAGTAACTTTAATTACATCTGCAAAATCAATTTGCCAGGTATAGTAAAATAATCATGGTGTGATATCTAATTATACTCACAGTTACAGTAATGAGGGTGTGAAATCTTGGGGAAAGGGTATCTTATGAATCTACCTACCACAGCTGTAATATACCATGCAAAAAAGAAAATAAACTGCATTTACATGCAATGAAAGTGTTGAAACTAAAAATATAATAATGAAAGAAGGAATCTCAATGAAAAATGTTTACTATTTGATTAATTTGTACAAAATTTAAAAATACACAAATGTAAATTAGAACATTTAGAAAGGCATATTTGCTGCAAAAACAGTGAACACAAAGGTGTAATTATAAAAAAATCACAATAATCATTAACATCAGAGCACATATGAAGGTTCTGTCATACTATAGGCATTATCTAAGTATTAATCTGAGTTTGACTACTACATTGATGTTAACTTTATAAAAAAGATATTTATGTTTTGTACACCTTTGTCTGTTTCTTATGCTCCATGATAAAAAGTTTAAAAATAAACAGACAAAAATCTTTCAATGCAAGGATAAATGTTATCCTGTGCATTTATCAACTTTTTACTTATTAAACCTCTACTTATTCTCTAGGTGGTAGAAATATAACTGTAACAACAAGAAAAAATGCCCACAGGAAGCTTACAGTAAGTGGTGAGATGTTTTAAAACATGCAGTTTAAAAGAATCATAGTAAAATAACCAAGGGAGGGTTATTCATTTAATTCAAGTGCCACTTTTCTATTATAGTATCTCATGAAGATTTAGAAGTTGATGTGATCAACAGAAAGAAGAAAAGATTGGAAAAAACTTCCAGCGGAATCTCCATTGAGCAGTTGAAGGTGGGGAAGGGACAGGTATTGGAAATATTCTGGGCAGCAATGAAAGTAGAGGAGGCTGATCCATGCAGGGTCTCAGACAAAAACCTCTACTGATCCCATCTATTTGTCTGCACTTGATATCCAGGCAACCTTACTATGACTTTAATTTTACTGGAAAAAATGGGGAGACAAGCATATTTTTTTCAAATACCTGCATTGTCATGTTAAAAAGAAAAGGATGAAGTATTCAGTGAAACACCCTAAATCTGGACTTTTCAAAACAATGATCAGCTTTCATTTTCAAAAAAAAATTTTATGATAAAAAGCTGTATCTCACTCAGAAAACAGTTGGGACACAATATTTATACAACTTTATTGTACGAGTATATATGAGGGCTATCCAGGCATGTAACTGTTTTCATTATACAGACAATGGTTGAATGTTTTTCTGGACAGCTATATCTATCTATCTATCTATCTATCTATCTATCTATCTATATATCTAGAAATGAATGCCTTTATTTTTTATATTACGTGGCCAGCCTATATAGCATTGGCTACTGAGAACTAAAAGGAAAAACCACTATATTTAAATGTTAGACTTTATTGGAGAGGGGATGTTTAATGAATCTTTAAAAAACTTTTACTTTTTTTATGAGAAAGGAAACTATGTAAAGGAATTTCCCTTGGGATTTACTAGAACAGTCTTGTATCCTCACAGTTTACTGACCCAGAGTTCACCATGAGTTCAGGTAATTCTCATTAGCTGTCATATGGGCATTTGCCACTTAAATCCCCAAATACACACATATATATATATATTTATAAATATGTATTATATATACATAAGTATATATAATATATATGTGCTATATTTGTACTATACACATAGTACTGTGCACTATATAAATACACATGTGTACTGTGAAAATAAAGCATTAAATAATGATATAATTAAATTAATTTGTTTATTTACTAAGTATTTGTGCCAGTGCACTACATATAGACAATGCAGCTATAATTAGAACAGTCATGGTCCCTAGGATTGTGGAAAAAGTGAGTAAACAGATAAATAACAAATGACTAAGTAACTACCTCTGTGATGTGAGCTAAGAGGAAAAAAACACAGAACTGTATTAACTTATAGAATCTCTATGAAGAAAAAAAATGAAAACTAAGGAAATGAATTAGTTGCAAAAATGTTTACCTCAGTGTAAATTGTATGGCAAAAAAGAGGAAAAACTCAAATATTAGTTTAATGTTGAATATAATAAAGTATATCAATTATCTAAAACATTAACAGCCTAAATCATGTTACATAGAATTTGAATAAAATACCAAATATACATATTTACCTAAATAAGTTGCATAGACATAGATAATATTATCAAAGCTGCTATCAATCATCATGTATAAATACTGTAAGAACTGTAACATTATAACTAAATTGACATCTGTGACAGATGTGATTAGATATAGAGGATTTTTTAAAGTCTGTTTAGAAACATTCATGATGCTATTGTGTTGCTCAGCTAAAAATGCAGGTCAGAAACTGATCATGTAATGGGTTGCTTCTCAGCCCATTTCGTCACCTTACATTAGGCACCATCAGTAAGTAACAGCAAAGACCTCCTAAAACAGTCTCTCTACCTCTGAACATTTCCACTTTCCTTTATCTGTACATTTCTTCAAGTTGCAGAACTTGCGATCTACCTAAAATGAAAATATAATTTTATTATTCTATAAGAGTTCCAGTGCACATAATTGTTCATTCTCCATCCACCCTCTCCGAATTTTCAGTGCTATCTTTTAGTTGCCCTTTGCTTCTGCACCAATCACATGAGGTCCAGGGAAACTGATTATATTTTCCTCTACTTCTCTACTTGATGGGTTCGTGTTAATCCTGTATCATAATCACTCATTCCCTAAACCTAAGGTTTGGCTCATCAACACAGCTTTTCCCTGATAAAAGGGACAGGCTTAGGAGATGGAACCACAATCAGGCCAATGGAATATGAGTTTTTAAAAAATAGTTTTAAAGAAAGAAAGTTTAGTTGAGCCTATGAGAAAACCCACTAGATAAAAAGTCTAATTCTGGAAATTATGGAATGCTAGAGCCATTTTTTCACCATAAGGAAATCCAGAATCACCAAGAAATCTACCTAGAGAGGAGAGTGCACAAAAGGGAATCTCAGGGAAATAGCACCAGGGACATAGGGTTGAGTCACCCCCAAAGTCCTATTTATCCTTGAATTTACATTTATACAAGCCCATATGTTTCCATATAATTTGGTCTGTTTGATGGAGTTGCCAGCTTATTGCATGCAATAGTATCCTAACTCAATTATAACCCTCCTGTGACCCTTTTAATTGTAAGCAAAACTCTAACAGGTGATACTTTGTTATCTATTTTTTTACAGTTCCCCAGGTTCTGTCTCAACTCGGGCTTTTGCGAATGCCATTATTTTGCCTGGGACTCCCTTCTCAACAGGTCTATTGACTAAAGTCTCATCCAACTGGTTTGATTTAAGTTGTGGTTTTTCTAATGCCCCAACTAACTCTCACTTTTTCTACAGATTTCCAATGGTATGCTAATCTTCTCCAGATCATATCATCTAACCAATAAGATCATACAGACCTGCATTTTTACTATGTAATCTCCTGCAATGGTCTAAGACCAAGCAAAGTCATCATTACCTAGTGATTTTTTGCTTCAAGCACAAGGGCTAGAATGTTACAGCATTTAAATAAATAATATTGAGAGAAAACATATGTAAATGAATGAATGAATTATATGCACATTAGAAATTGTTTTTTGATTGTTAAAGCTTAAATCTATGCTATTATTAATTAATCAAATTCAGAAGATCTACTTTTTTTTTTTTACACAATTTTATATACTCTGCTCTCTCAGTCCATGCCAAATAATTCTGACAGCAAGAAAACCAATACAATACTCCATTCTCAGCATTTTGTTAATCTATGTCTCCAATGGTAATGTGACTGGTTCAAAATTCTTACAACAGTAACCAAGATTGTGTTTGATAGACATTCAGGAAGATTTCACCACTAATATGTCCTGAATCTTCAGCAGTGACAGGCAACTCTTCAAAACACAAAATAAGTTTGTTTTTTTTTGTTTTGTTTGTGTGTGTGTGTGTGTGTGTATAATTTATAAATATGCATGTAATTTATTTTAGATATCTTTATTTATTATTTTTTTAAATTCATTTTTATTGTTAGACTTATTGCGGTGACATCTGTTAGCAAGGATTACATAGGTTTCAGGCATACAATTCTACAGTGCATTGTCAACTTGTTGTATAATAAGTTCACCACCAAATGTGACTTCTCTTTCCATCACCTTATATTTAGCTTCCCCCCTTCCTCTCCCACCCACTCCCCTTTCTCCCCTCCCTAACCCACTTGTTCCCAAATAAACATTAAACTATTGATTGTGTCCATGGGTTGTTTGTTTGTTCATTTCTTTATTTTCTTTGCTTTCAGTTTTATATTCCGCATATGAGTGAAGTCATACAGTTCCTTGTTTTTTCTGTCTGGCTTATTTCACTAAGCATGATGATCTCCAGGTCCATCCATTTTGTTGCAAATGGCAATATTTCATCTTTTCTTACAGTTGAGTAATATTTCATTGTGTATATGTACCACAGCTTCTTTATCCAGTCATCTGTCGAAGGGCACTTTGGTTGTTTCCATGTTTTGGCCACTGTGAACAGCGCTGCGATGAACATTGGGGTACACAAGTCTTTGCGGACAAAGGTTTTCAAGTCTTTTGGGTAGATCCCCAGAAGGGGGATTGCTGGGTCAAATGGTAGCTCCATTCCCAATTTTCTGAGGAACCTCCACACTGCCTTCCACAGTGGTTGTACCAGTTTGCACTCCCACCAGCAGTGTACCAGAGTTCCTTTTTCTCCACATCCTCTCCAGCACTTATTATTCCTTGTCTTGTTGATAACAGCCATTCTCACAG
>PVJL010008020.1:0-71273 GCA_004026885.1 Lyroderma lyra
TTTTTTTTTTATCCAGCTTTATTGAGGCATGAATAATGTGCAAAAAATATACTGTGCATATTTAATGTACACAATTTAACAAGTTTGAGCATATGCATACACCCCTGAAACCATCACCACAATCAAGGTAAAAAACATCTATCATTTCCAAAAGTTCCCTCATGCCCTACCCAACTATTTTTTTTTTTATCATTAAGAACACTTGATGTTATCTTCCTTCTTAACATTTTCTAAAAATTATAGTGGACCTACTTAGCTTCAGATTTAAAACATAGCGATTAGACATTTATATACTTTACAAAGTGATCACCAATGTAAGTCTGGTAACCATCTGTCACCATTCATGGTTATTATGACATTATTAGCTATATTCCCAATTCTGTACATTATATCCTCGTGACTTACTTTGTAACTGGCTGCCACATATGGAAGCAACCTAGGTGTCCACCAATAAATGAATGAATAGAGAAGATGCGAGCTACACACACACACACACACACACACACACACACACACACACAAATGAACTATTACTCAGCCATAAAAAGAATGAAATCTTGTGATTTGCAACATGGTTGGACCTAGAGGGTATTAATGCTAAGTGAAATAAATCAAATAGAGAAAGTCAAATACTGTGTAATTTCACTTATATGTGGAATCTAAACACAAACAAACAAAATGGGAACAGACTCATAGATACAGAGAACAACTTGCTGGCTGCCAGAGGGGATGGGGTGGGGGATGGGTGAAAAAAGGGAAGGGCATTAAGAAATCCTGGTCTTTTGAAAAGGGTTGCCATTGACAATGGGCTAAACACCGTGGTTGCTGGGAAGGACCTCAGGAATCCATTTAGTCTTTCCCACAGATATGAGAAATGCTCTTTCTGCTGGTGATCCACAGGAAGATTTAGTGAACCCAGATTTTAAAACATCCAATCACATAATGAAACAATATTCCCTTGTTCTGTCTCTTACGGTGAAAGGCACAGTAAAACGCCAGCCCAGAGACAGTATGGGGCTTGACTTGCCCAAGCTGTTCAGCACATTGGATCCTCTGACACAGTGGTCCTAGGTTCTTGCCCTCCCTACACTACCCTGCTTTCCTAATGCCTTTTGAGTGACACTCAGCTTTTCAGTTGACCTCATTATCCTGGAAAATTTAGGGAGAGGAAGCCCTTCCACAACTTTTGTGGTATTCCCAAGGATTAGACAAGCTCCCTGCTATGAAATAAATAGCTGTGTCCTGGAAGTAGGGGGAAAACATCCCACAGTTCCTGTATTGGAATGCAAATGAGCAATTAGAGTCCATTAAAACAGGATACAGTATAATTACCACCAGTTGTGCTAACCTTTATATTCAGAAGGGCTTGACCTTGCTAAAAGGAAATTAAACAATAGTAAAGAAACTCTTTCTTAACAAAGGGGTGTGCTTTGGGCAGGAGCCTCATTTTAGGAGCCTGAGAGGTCTGACAGATTAGACCCTCCTTCTTCTACGCCCAACTGGGTCTGAGCCACCATTGGCAGCCACCGTGAACAGCCAGGCTTGATGGTACCTTGTCAGTGACTTATTGTGCCCATCATCAAACACTGTGTAATTTAGCACAGTGCTTTAGCCCTGCTTGGCTCTTCCAGACAAATCCTGGGACCTCAGACATTTTGAAAGGGACTCTGAAATTTGCTGAGAAGTACCTTGCAACTGAACTTTCTTGCCTTCCATATCTGAACTTGTCTTTCATTTAAAACCGTATCTCTTGTGATTTCCTTTAAACAGCCCTCTTAAAACCTGATTTGATTTTCTGAATCCTTTTTATGTGGCTCCAGCATTCATGTGGATAAAGCACAAAGTATTGTTCTGAAGACCTGCATTCTAACTTCAGGGTTTTAGTTTTCAGCCTGCTTATTTGTTTATCCTTCCAACAAACAGTTATTGAGCACATTCTGTGTACCATCTACTGTCCTGGATACAGCAGGCAAAGTAAAAGACAAAACTCCCTTGCCTTGTGGAACTTACATGTATGTTAGAGATCTCAACTTACGAGGCAGTAAAACAGTTGATGGGAAACAGCTGTAGTGCTAGAAGGGTGCTGGAACGACTGAGGGGTGAGTGTGGGGTGAGGGTGAGGGAGGACGTAGCATTTCACTCGACAACATTTGGGCAGATGGCACTGTTAATAGGTTAAGAGAGTGAGGCTGAGATACTGCTACTTGACTACTCTGGGCTTTGGATGCCTGGCATATGAAGTAGTCAGGACAATGATATGACAGCTGGAAGCCAGGGTCCCTGACTTTGAGGAGTCCGCAGCCTGTGAGGATTAACACTGTGGGTGGCCCAGGAGCTGGGGACTGGACTTTATGGACAAAGGGAAGCATGAAAAGGCAAAGAGTTCTGAAGGAGGCTTGGCATGCTCCCCAATGCGAGAAACCTGGCACGGTGGAGAACAGAGTTGGTGGGGAGTGGGGCAGAGACTGGTCAAGCCACACAGCAAGTCATGGCAGAGCCAAGATTGGAACCCAGGGTCATCAAAGCCCAACCCTTTGCACTGTCTCCCACAACCTTAAATGTGGGCTGGTGGGGAAGACTCAGAGGAGCAGGAAGACCGCCACATTGGTGTGTTTGAAAGCTGGGCTGCAGTGCAGACAGTGTGGGGCTGTCACATGATCGAGAAGAAAGGGAATGAAGTGCCCTGATGATGGGGATGCAGAGGGGGGGTAATTTCAGCATCTAATTGGAGGCAGGACTTGAAACCATTGATTGAATATGGAAGAAGCTGAGCCAAGAGATGAGGCCGACTCCAGCTTGAGCACCTGGGGAATCACCTGCAGGTTCCTAGACATCCCAGAGGACAAGGTTGCATGCCCTTTTCCCCATCCCTGGCTAAGTCTACATCTTCCTTGCCTGACCCACCCTCTCCCATTCCTACTTATTTTGGAGACCCAGTTCTAGCCCTCCTGTCAGCCAGAGGCTGACTCCTCTCACAGAGACCCTTCCATCCTGTCTCTCGAGCCTCCTTTTCTGGTTTCACCCTGCTTCTGTGGGTGTCATGCATCACACAATCAGTTGTTCATTCCTTGAGCACAACACCTGGGTGCTACCATTCTGAGGACAAGGACAGAAGACCTGCAGGACACTGTGAATGCTATATGAAAAATGGGTGAGATCAAGGGTAGCCAAGAGTGGCTTTCTTCCCCGCTGATTGTGGGGGCTGCCTGGAGTCCTGCATGGAGGCTTCTGAGGCTGCATCCTGGCTTACCTACAGCATGTTGTGATCAATTAGTGATGTCTGCAGTAACCCCAGAAGGATGTGGCAGTGTGCATGTGATTTATGTGCAATCTCTTGACGACAAGATCTTTATTGTTTGGACAGTCTATAGCTGTTCTCAGGAAAAATCAAAGATGATGTCCAAGTGTGTGGTATGGCTGAGGGAATAAACAGGTTAGAAGGGGCTATTAGGAGACTTGGGACAAGTGACAGATACAGACTGTCTTCAATGTTGCATTTTGAACTTTCATACCCCTCACCTCGTGTGCATTGCATCATGGTGCCCCTAAGTGTTTTGTACCCTGACTCGAGGCTCTCAAACCGCAGCTTACAAAGGAATTTTTCTAGCTAATGCCTGCCAGCCAGTGGTTCCATTTTAGCAGCGTAACTCATTGTCTGCACTGTGGTTTTTGGGAAGTTCATCTTCATATTTTACTTCCCTTATGGTTTTATAGAAGAAGTGTAAAAGAAGGCACGGATACCAGTAGAGGGAGTGCAGTCCCTCTAAATGTAATGTAGAAGCAGAGCATCCATTTAGAACTCTAAACAATAGAACTGCTTCAAAATCATCAGCAGCCATTTAATAAATTATGCCACTGCTATCTATATATGTTGGAGGGGCACATTGTGCATGCATTTGACCAGGTGATAAGTGACCTCTTAATGTCATCTCAGTGGCCCCATCCATAGTCCACTCAAAACAGACTGGGCAGAGCATGCCTGACACGTTTAGTCACATCAGGGTGGTCTGCCAGATGAAAGACAAATTTCTATAATTTTCAGTTGTTCTTATGTCCTACATGGTGTAATTCTTTTCCATAAGTTTTTTGAGCATTGGAGGTTAAGATAGTTAAACTCCAGAGATATCATTAATCATGTCCTAAGTGTTCTGGATAATCAATCTTCTGCCATACAAGAGAGATCAAAGTGGAAATTATTCAGTGAAAGCAATAGATTTTAGCCTAACTTTTCATAGACTCAGTTTGGTTGATGGAGGATATTCATTTTGAAGGAAGAGAATTAAGGATTTACATGAAATGCTGAAGATCTATGCTAGACTATGCTTACAAAGCTAAGAGAAACAGATTTTATAGCACTGTTAGCACTGGTATCTCTGGACAGATACTATCAACCCTGTTGACTGCTGGCCTCAAATTTATTATTACTGTTGATATCAACTTTTGTTCTCGTTAGTATGTATTTGACTTGGGCTCACCTTTTCTGGATTACGTTATTTATGACAGTGAGAGATTGTTCGTACTGATTACATGACATGTCGATGGAGCAGAAGGTTGGTTTGGAAACAGGAATGCTGAATTGGTGGAGTAGGGCTGTGAGTGGCCTGAGCAGGGTGCCCTCCATTGTAGGTTAGGGACACTGTCTGGATGAAATAATCCAGCCTTCCAGCCTGGATCCCCAGGACCCATTGGCACCAGCCTCTGCTGGTTCTGATTTCTTACTTTGAGGACTGGGTTTAAGTTGCTGTTTTGTTACTTACCAACTGAATGACTTATGTTTGTACTTAAATAAAGTAAAGCCTTTTACATTTTAGTTTGGAATTTAAGTGCTAAGAAATAGGAGTGGGTTGTTTTGTGGTCTTTCTGTCCCTTCCGTCTCTCAGATGCGAATCTTATCATTCTTCAACGAAATAACAGGGTATCTAAGACCAAGACTGTTATATGCAATACTTTATTTAGTGTTTCCGTTTCAATTTTTCTATGATTCTAATTTATATGAAAATATAGTGAATAATAAAAGAAAAGGAAACCCAAGAGGAAATGCAGTATAAATGTAGCCTTTTCTTTTGTTATATATGAAGTGCCTGGCATGTAGTAGGACTTTGCTCATTTTCTTCTTCCTTCTGTCCCCATTTCCCATGTCCCGAATTCCTTCTTGTCCTTCACAGGCCAACACCTGGACCACCTCCTTGGAGAAGCTCCCTGACTGCCCCCTCTCTCTGTGCACGTCCATCCTTTGCACTCCCCTGACTACATACTGCATGATCTGCCCACTACATGTCTGTCTTTCTACAAGTAGGAAGCCTCTTGAAGTTCATCCTGTGACTCATTTTTATGTGTGTGTTCTAAGGTCTGGTTCTGTGCTTGGTACATAGGAGTGTGTTTTTGGTGTGTGAGTGAGTAGGTGGACGAGTGAGGAAACGAAGGAATGAGTGGCATGCCGTGCTGTACCACTGGGGAAAGAAAGCCTTGGTTGGAAAGGGGTGAGCTGCTACAGGAGCCCTGGAGGGATTAAGACGGTAGGTGCTTTACCTGGGGAGCCGGAGTCTCTGAACCATCCAAAGCCTGTCTGCGCACCCTTGGGGGATGGGGAAGAAGGGCCAGAGCTGTCGTCAGATCTCAGAAGTGTTAGTGGCCCCCAGATGTCAACAAGTTGCTGATCTAAACAGATGCCACAGTCAGGCCTCACTGAGATAGGAAGGAATCAAATGATCGGAGGAGAGAGTGCCACAAAGGAGAAAACAGCCAGAACTGGAGGGGACTCTGCATTCTGCAGGGACCTCAGGTAGGGGCACGGCTCCCAGGACAGGAACTCCAGTAGTGTGTGAGGGCATTGCCCTGACCTTCTAAGCACCGCTCTTTGTGAAGAAACTTGGGGAGGTGGGGGAGGGTTTGTTTCTTTCTGTCGAGTCTTACACAGAATCCATGGGCTGAAGGGGCCACTTAGGTTCATGGGCTCCAGTTACCTGCCTCCAAGCAGAGCTGAAATGATTCCAGGCACAACAATGGGTCTTTCCTGGCCCATGTAGCTCCCCCTTGCCTTTTCCATCCTATCCTGCCCCATCTTACCCTTGGCTATGAAAACGTGATGTTCATTATGGGCAGCGTTTTGCAAAAATGTGGATCTTGGCCCATTGTGACTTAAATTTAGAGGGACATGACCAGCTTTTTAAAAAAAAATGAAATAGAGTATAATAGAAAATATTGAGTGTATTCACACATGTGAGCATGACTATGACTTTGTGAAACTTTTTGTTTCAGTTCTGTATGTACAGGGTTATGGTGGGTATGTTTATTTCTGTGGGTTGTGGTGAAACATGTTGGAAAATCAGTGATTTCACACATCAGGGTAGGTACCCAATAGATACTCGCTGAAGACCGAGCCCTTGAGGGGATGGTGGCGGGAGAGGAGGCAGAGACTTGGCTGCGTTTGGGTTTCGCTCTTCCTGGCTGCACTGGGAAGGCCTTTGCTCCCAGAGAGACGACAAGGTCCTGCCACGTTGCCCACTGCCATTACCCCTCCTTGATTCTCGTCTCTCCTCTCCTGGGCAGGTTGTGTACGTTACCGCGACATTCCCCTACGTCATGCTTCTGATCCTCCTGATCCGAGGGGTCACCTTGCCTGGGGCCTCCGAAGGCATCAAGTTCTACTTGTACCCCGACCTCTCCCGGCTCTCCGACCCCCAGGTAAGAGTTGTTTGCTCGGTGCACAGTGGCCCGCCACCACTGGGAAGCCTTCTTCATGCCCCTGATGCCAGCCACAGAGGCTCAATGGCTGGTTGAGCAACTGGAAGCCTGGAAGTCCCCTTTTCAGAATTAGAATTTTCAATGCACAAATTAAATACATAGTAAATCAAAAATGTTGAGATACAACCACCAAAACATTTAAAAAGACAAGTTTGTGACATCATAATATATGTGCTTCTTGATCAGTACATTAAATAGCAACATCCAGCAATAGGTCCAATAATTTCCATGATTGCAAAGTAGCAATGAGAGTAAATGGTATTTGGAGGTATGTATACTGTGATAGGAAAATATCTGGGATTTCTGTTGCTAACAGTACCTGTTGCTAACAGGTTTGCTGCCTGTAGTCATAATTGAAGAAAATGCAAATTTTGGGTTAGACATTATTGAAAATAAAACATACAGAGATCACAGATCTCGGCAGCCATGCATTTCAGTGAGAGAGACTGGGTCTTTGTGGGTGATCAGTTTTCTTTGTGGGAGTAACTCCTAGAAAAAATATAATTGATGAAAACTGGCTGGCATATTTGTCATCTCTGGTAAGGCATTGGCTACTCTGAATAGTGGGTAATAAATGTTTATGTAAGCGTCTCTAAGTGGGTATGTGGTGCTGCACCTGGGGTTTATTAGATAAGAGATGAAAGCAGAGCATCTAGCAGCCCAGGGTGCTCAACCTCTGCTATGTGTACAGTAGCAAAATTACAGCAATGACAATAATTTTATGGGGGTCACCACAGCATGAGGAACTGTATTAAAGGGTCTTGACCTTAGGAAGGTTGAGAACCACTAGGTTAGAAGCTCCTGAGAAGCTTTTGAAAATCCCAATTTTCAGAGCACAACCCAGACCAATTAAATTAAACTCTCTGGGGCTGGGTGTCAGGTATCAGCATCTTTTAGCGATCCTCAAATAATTCCAGTGTGTGAAATCACGTGCTCACAGATATTTGAATGGGTGAGGAGGCATCCATTTTTCTATTAAAACAAGCATAGATTATGCAGTAGGATGTGGAATCAGAGCTCAGTAGAACATGAGGCTTGCGAGAAATTTCAAGCCTGCAGTCCGTGGCGTCAGGCCACCACCCCCATTAGGAGAACTTGAGTGAAAATGTTCGTGGAGTGCTAGTTAGTTCAACTCATTACGGGGCATTAAGGTTCAGGGTGGATTGGCAGCGTGTGTTCATCTGTGTCAGTTTGCTGTGCCGTGGGGGCCCCAGGCACAGGGCACCACCAGGAAACTGATGGCAGCATCCTGAGTTGCGGGCAGAATCCCTGGGAAGAAGGAAATTAGCCCCTGACTGTTGGTCTTGCCCACTCCAACCTCTGATGGCACAGGCTCAGTTGGAAAAGCAGTTTTGGAAAACATTATTTCCAACAATCACTGCTCTGTGTATTTTTGTTAGATCTACAAATGCTGTGCCTTACTCCAGGACAGATTTCCTGTTCTTTCCTCTGCTCACAGTCTTCTTTATCCTGGTTCTCAGGGTCAGTCAGTCCCAAGTATCACCCCACGTCCATAGCTGGCTGGTCATCAGGTCACTGGGAGCATGTTACAATGCAGAGTCCAGGCTCTACCTGTGAAGACTTGGTTTCAGGGGTCTGAGATGGCACCTGGGCATCATTATTATTAAGAAGCTTCAGAAGGATTCCGATGGTCAGAAAAGTTTGGGGAAACGGGGTCCACACCTTTGACCTGGAAGCCTTCGCGTGTACACATGTGCACACACAAACATACCACCCCCACCCAGAACAAAGATGAAGCCAGGAGTTCACCATTCAGATCACCTGCCCTAATCATTGCCAGTTCCCTACAATCTCCTTCCTTTTGGACCTTACCTCCCAGGCCAGTTCTTATCTGCAAGGCAGTTCTACAGAAGCACACCCCCTCCCCGCCGCCCACCACACGCACACACGCATGTACATGCACACCCCGGTGATGCACCAGAAGGTGTTTGCAGGACTCAGAAGCATTTATACTCGTGGCAGTGGTTGATTTCTATCATCAGTGAGGAAAGAGCACACATCGATGGAGCCTGGAAGAATTCACATGCAAACTTCCTGTGTTCTCTTTTTGGAAGGGGCTGCACAGAACCTGCTCCTTCCTGCACCAGAATGCAGCAGCACGTGGGCAGTACCTCTGTGCCCCACAGCCTGCTTGGGACTCCGAGTCCAGGGTTTTAATGGAAGTGTTTTCCTAAGTGCACAGGTACTTTTTGCCTGCATGATCAATCAGAATTCCAGACTCTCAGAGGGAAAGCAGGTGTTCACCATAAATCGCAGTGCTGTACAAACAGTCCAGGCAGTCTGCTACAGCAGACTACAGGGCCCCAGGCAGACAGAATAACCGAGCCACTTAGCACCATAGGGACCAGCTGAGGCAAGTTCCCGAGACCAGTCAAGAGACAACGCTGCAAGTAAGCCCTACCAGAGAGCAACATCAGACCTGCTATTGTAACTCTTACCTGCACACCTGCAAAACCTAAACTATTTTCTACTTGGCCTTTTCTAGAAAGAGTGTGCTGACCCCTGAGCTGGAGAACTCTCAAACACCTGTGAGAGGATAGTTGCTGGGCTCCAACCCCCCCACCTGACTTCCCACTCCATCCATCTTGCTCTTTGCCTCTGCTGCTACCAGCCTGGTCCAGGCCACCACCATCTCCCATTTAACAACCGTAACAGTCTCCTAATTGGTCTTCCAGAAATGGCTCTCGACCCCTCTAGGCCACTTTCCCCCAAGCAGCAAATCGATTTTTTTGAAGTGTAAATCTGATGAGCACCTCTTTGCTTAAATCCCTTCTGGGGTTTCCTGTGTTCTTTGGAATAAGATCCAAATGGTGAGGCCTTCATGATCCTTCATGAGCTGCCTTCTTGCTACATCAAACCCTGTCACTGACCCCCTCTTCCAATTCATTTCAGATCTGTTTGATTCTCTGTCAACAATGGACAGGAAGTATGTGTGTGTGTGTGTGTGTGTCCCAAAGCAACAGTGACAGCTGATTGTCTGGAGCAGAGACAGGATAGTGACTCCAAAGGGAAAAGAAAGCGTGAGTCCATGTCGCTGGTGTTTGGGGGAAGCTGCAGTGTGTTGCAGGAAGGGCCCAGCTTGGCTGGAAAGGGAGGTGTGAGCAGCCTTGAGCCTGCACTCCATCTGCTCCAAGGATGGAAAGGCTGGCGGCATGGTGCAGTCATATTCAGTTTGAGGAGGGGTGAACATCCTCCTTTCTTGGGGATGGTCCAGAAATTGCAATGCTCAGGCCTCCTTGGCTAGGAGGGACTAAAGGGTTGATTCTGGAGCTATCACAAGTGGAGAGATGGGAAGGAGAGATGTTGGGGGAAGGTGAGCCCCAGGGAAGTCAGAGGGCTGGTCAGAGAGCAACTCCAAGACACATTCAGAGACTCAACCTCTGAGCCCCATTGGTCCCCTGGCTGCTCCATCTGGTCCCTGGGGGTTAAGGGTTGTCTCAGGTAGACTGGGGGCCCACAGGGAGTGAAATGAGCACTTCTGGGGAGTCCTCCCTAGTCTCAGACTCCATGAGGACAGGGGCCCTGCTAGTCGTGTGTACCACTCACCTGTTCCTTAGTTTATTCCACTAATATCTATTTCATGGGTACCTGTGCCAGGCACACAGGATGCAGAATGAATAAGCCCCGCTTTCTCCCCAAGGAGCCCAGAGTCTTGTAGGAGAGAGCAGAGTCTCACCTCTCCTCGCCTGAATTTCTCTCCCTTTTAGAAGAGGGAAGTGGAGTTGGGCAGGATCAGAGAGCTTCCCATTCTTTCTGTTGGTCTTTTGAGAAGAACGCAGCACTTGTTATTGTCAATGGTCCTTGTGCCCAAGCCTGCCAAGGACTCGAGCCTTCCATACATCCATGCGAATGTGAACTGTCTGCATTCATGCCCTCACGGTCCCTCTCTTGCCTCTCGGGGACTTTCTTGCTCGAGGCCTGCGGGAGGGCTGATAGCTGATGCTGCAGGTTTTGGACAGAACCCGAGTTGCCTTGTCTCTCCTACAGCCTGAGGTGGCAGCCCTGTCTTGGGTTGCATGTCACCATCAAAACTTGACTTCTCTGCAAATGTGTTTGGGTTTCGTGAAGTCTGGAGCCTGGGGTGAGAGGGCTAGTGCCTGTGCAGGTCAGCAGTGCGAGGAGAGGCAGTGACCTGCAGGAGGAAGGCAGTCCCCGCGGTGCCCTCCTGCCTCATAGGACCCTTCCCCAGAGTGATAAGGAGCTCCAGGCAGCCCTGTGACTTCTCCATGGTCCAGGATCTCCATTGCAGTCCTGGCCACAGGTCCCAAGGGGCTCAGACCCACATATTTGCTGGTCATTTGCATTTCTAAAGGGACACAGGGGACCTGACTGGTGCAAAGCTCCTGGAGTCTTAGACAAGGGGACATTTCCTTTGAGGGGCACTCCTGGCCCCTCTGGGCTTGTGTGCCACAGATTCCACATGAAGGCTAGCAGTCAGCTGTAGGGTGGGTGCATTCCTAGTGGCCCGTCCTCCTGTCTCCCAGCCAGTGAGGCCAGAGAACTCCAGAAAACATGTAAAGAGAGCTCAGCTGTGGGGGCCCTCATGAAATAGGTATGAGAAAAAACCCAGCCACAAATGCCTCTATTCTCATAGTACATGGCTGGGTACTTTCCAGACAGCCCTTGTATAAGTGTGAGGTCAAGAGAGAAAGCCATGACAGTTGTGTTAAGGCCTAAAGGGCTGTGCACCCTACTGCTGCAGTCTCTGTGAGGGCTTCCTGACCACAGTGTTTAAAATCTCATCCTCTTCATCCCCCTGTACATCCTGCCCAACTTCCTGGCTTTGGTTTTCTCCACGACACTTGCCAACATCTCAGACACTGTCCCTTTTGTGTCAGTCCTTCCGCTCGCTAGAAGGTAAGCTTCATGAGGGCAGAGAATTGATCGGGTACGTTCACTGTGAGGTCTCCGGACCCTGGACCTGTGTCTGCCAACAGTAAGAGCTCAGTACGCTCTGGGGGCGGCAGAAGGAGGTGTACACGTTTTAGGAGATGTTATCTACCTATTAGTGTTTGAAGTTGAATTGAATTACAGTAGCACCCAAAAGGTGATGTTAATCAAATGAATGCTAGCATCACCATGTGACAGGCAGGACAAAGACAATGGCAGAAGCACAGTTGTCACTGAAGGAGCACAAGACCATTTTGAAGTGGTATTTGAAATTCGAGAAGGTTGTTTGAGTTTCCCCCACGTTCTCCTGACATAACTCCCCTGACTTCTACCTACGGGGACCTTCAAGGATGTGGGGTACCACAGAAAACTGGGTACCCTGGCGGGACTTCGGGAAGAAATAGGACCGGCATGTGCAGTGATACAAGTGGACACTTTGGTCGGCGTTGCTCAGGCAGCAGTTCCCTGTGATCAGAAGTGTCTGGACGCTGATGGTCACCACTTTGAGCCCCTCTGTAATTGCAGAAGTCAAAGGTGACTTGTATTCATCTTGTGTTATTGGTATATATTAAGCATTACAATTTTAACACTGTTTTTCCTTCCTTAAAATGGGTATACATTTTTTTCTTGGTACCCCCCTGTATTTTTTTGAATGAATGACAGAAGGACAGTTTTTGGCAGGGCCTGTGTGACTTCACATTACAGTGACAAATCATATACTGTGGTTGGCAGTTCACTCTCCAGAGAGAGGGGTTTTGGGTGCTATGGAATCTGGTGTTAAGGAAAGGAAATTTGAGTCACTCTACTGCCATTGACCAGCTGGGTGGCCTTCAGCCTGTGCCTTTAGCTCTCTGGGCTCAGGGCTCTCACCAGAACATTGGGGGAAGAACACCCGCTGCACAGTGTAGCTATGAAGCAAGTATGCACATGAATGTCCTCATTTTTGGTGCCCATCCCAGGGCCTGGCACACAGTTAGGGCTCCAGGAACACTGGTGGTGTTCCTCATTTTGCCTCCATGCCACTGGCCCTGGGCAGGACAAGTCAGGGCCCCACAGCCCACGGGGGAGGCTTTGAACTTGGGGCCGAGGGCCTTTATTGTGGCTCCAATAAATTAAGTTTCTCATCAAGAACTTGAAGCAACACTGCAGCTTGGTTTCTTTGTCCCCTGGCAATTTGCATTCCGTGGTCTGTTATAACTTTCTAAACATCTATTTGTCTTCACTGTCAGCCCTGTGTTCTCTCTGAAGTGTGAAGTGCTTCCACTCAAATTTTTCCCCCTCCAATTTTCATTTTCTGTCTTTTCAGTCTCTGAGGAGTGGAGGGGCTCTTGCAGGAAATCCCATTTTCCCTGCCCCAGATTCCTGCCACTCTCACTCGTCATTGTGTTTCGAGTGTGTGTTTTCAGGGCAAGAACAGAAAGGCCTGTCACGGATCCAGATGGCGGGTCGGCTTTCCCAGGGCATGCGCACGTTCCCCAAGTCAGCCCTCCTCTGTGGAGAGAACTGGAGCTTGCAACTAAGACGTCCAAATGCTGGGAATGGGGTGAAAGGAAGCCCAGACAGTGAGAGCACCTCAGAACACTAACTCTCGCCAACCTCCCCACACCACAGGAGGGCAAATCAGGAGAAACAAGACCATGGTTTAAAACCCTACCTGGTGAGCCTCGTGGATGTGACTGTGGAATTGCTGCCACCTGGTGGCAGTGTACTCTGATTCCAGGCACGGACCCAGGGAACTAATGGACCTCTTGGCTGTTGGACTTCCAAAGTAAAATTTACAGAATTGACATCGTCTTAGAGACCTTGGATATGTTTTTCAAAATTTTGCAGACCTCAATGACATGAGGACTGCCCCTCTAGGACTGTAACCTCCACCCCCAAGTTTCCTTTCAGCATATTTGATTCTGGGTTAGGGTCACTGCTCCACCAGCATTGCTTTCTTGTCCACTCAGTACCAGGCGCTGGGGGTGCAGAATCAGGTCATGCATGGTTCTTGTCCTCAAGGAGATGACAGTCTCTTGGGAAAGACACATAATTAAGTCAGTAATAACAGTGGTGAAGGGTGGTGCTGGGGTTGGAATTCACCTGACACAGGTATGCTCCTTCCAGTCATCAGGTAAATTCCTCAAGAGTTAGAGATGCGTTGCTGATCTATTATCATATGCACTTCAGAAAAAAACAGTGAATGTTTCTTCTTTTCTTAACTGCTTGAAATGTCTCCAAAGTTGCCTGTCTGTGGGATCAGAATTCCTGTATACTCCACTGAGATCCTGTGTATCGCTGGGGTGCCTCATTAAATTCTTTCAGCCATACGTTTACTTAAGATGAAGTTTTGTGATTTTCATTCTCAGGGGTTCAGCAGCACCTTCTTAAGCTGCAGTCTTGGTGATTGAAGAGCTGTTTGATAGAGCAGTGATGCTAGTTATCATTTCTTGATGGCTCTGCGTCAGGTACTGTGCTTCATAAACTCGTGATTTAATTAATCTGACTCACTCAATTAGCACATCGTTAGTTATTGAACATTATTATGTTCTGGAGACCCAGAGGCTAAGTGCTATATAATTAAAGTCTCATGACCAATAAAGTAAGTCTTAAGGCCCTATGACTATGAGAGAGGTCCTGTCTTACAGATGCTGAGAATTTTAAAACCTGTGTCCTAAAGGTTTTATGGATAAGAGTGGACTGAGGCTCTGAGAGGTTAAAGCACTGGCCTCATGCTTGCACAGGTTTGCATTTGAACTAGGTGAGTCAGACTTGGCCATGTAAAGGGTGCAGTGCTGGAACTCTCTGTCATCTCTGATTTTCCTGGGCTCACGCTGGCTCTACCCAGCCCTGGACTGGCAGTCCTGGCTGGGAAGTCTTGGAGCATTGCAGACCTATGTAACCGATTTGGAAGAATCCTAAAATCTCAGCCTTGGGCAGGTGTTGTCCCCATGCAGTGTAGGAATCCCCCCTATAGTAACCTGGTCAGCCACAATTCTCTACTCCCTTGGTTCCCAATGTCGAAACATTCATTCATTCACTTATTCTTTCTTGACTTATCTGCTCTAATTTGTCAGTCCCCCAAGAGTACCAACCAATATTGAACACACTAATTTACATATAGTCCAAGCCGCTGAGACCCAAGGCAGCCTCCTCTGGGTCAATAGAATAGCCTCTTACCACGAATCCCTTCCCCACACAGGAGACTGAGGGAGCTTTGAAGAAGGAATCCCTGTTGGTGCAAATTCCTGCTGTTGTTCTTTGAATGTATTTTTCTTTAATACTTGGAATATATTTGTAACAGCTACTTCAAAGTTTTTGATAAATCTAACATTTTCTTTAGATAGGGATCATATGTTGTTATTTTTTTTACATGTCTGGTAGTTTTTGGTTGTATGCTATGGATTGTGATGGAATACTGTGGACACATATTGTACACACTCTGGATTCTGTATCTTCCTTTCAAGAGTATTGGTTTTTATTTTAATAAGTAGTTTATGACTGGCTGATCACCTTTAACTTATATAGGTTCAATTGTATGCTTTTTAGTGCAGATCTGTGGAGAGCCCAAGCTCCTCTCACTTAATAGGAGGACTCAATAGGACTTAGTAAGATTCTAAACTGTCATCCCTGTCAGGGCTTGGCTTTAGGCTTTTTTTTTTTAAGTAACTTTTTATTTTTCAATTACCAGTGACATACAATGTTATATTAGTTTCAGGTGTACAACATATTGATTTGACATTTATAAAACTTTATCAGAATGGGTCTAGAGTAGTTCTTACTCTGGAGTGATGGTTTTCACTTGGAGGAAAACTTAGCCTCCAAGGAGATATTTGGATGCCTGGGAACAGTTTGTATTGTCACAACTTGGGGTGGGGGGGTTACTGGCATCTAGTGAGTATAGACCAGGGATGCTGCTAAACATCCTACAATGCACAGGAGAGCCCCCACAACAAGAGTCATCCAGACCAAAATATCCATAGTGCCACCATGGAGAAAGCCTGCCCTATGGCATGGTTCCTGCTCCTAATGGGAGTCTTTTTTGTGTGTCTTAGCCAGGTACCAAGGGTGAATACTTAGTGTTGACCAGATCTGGCTACTTGGGCAGGCTGGGAGCCCCAGTCCGCTGGCACTGCTCCTTCCCTGGTAGTTAGTGTCCAACCTCTAGTGTCTCTGTTGCACTCTCAACCTCATAACAGGACTATCTGGAAAGCCTTGGGCAGTGTTACTCTGGATATTTATAGCCTAGCCCTCAGCCAGTCTTGCAGGGGACCTCCAGTGGACATCTGGGGCCCTGTTCTGATTAGCCTCCTCTTTCTGGTGCCCTGCACTAGAGTTCTAGCAATTTCAGCTGCCCTGCACTCTTGCCCTGCCTTCTCACCTTGGTTAAGACTGTGTGTTCTGCTTGGACTCCAGCTCTTGTACCCAAGTAGAGGCTGGGAAAATCCCCCTTGGGAGTCCCCATCTTTCAAGGATAGCAGTCTTTCCCATATGCTATCTACTGCCTAAAAATGGTTGCCTCCTGTATTTTGTCTGCTTTGAAAGTTGTTTATGACAGGAAGGTCATTCCTTTACCAGTCACTCGGTCATAATCAGGAGCAGATATATGACTCCTTACATCTGCCACCCCACACCCGCCTGCCGAGCAGCTTCCCCTGGCCAGCAGACTGTCCACCATGGCCAAGGCCAAGGAACCCTCTGTGGCCTAGTCCAGTCTCCCATGCAGCCCTGGGCAGCCCAGGCTCCTTCCTGCCATTGGCCCATCTTTCTGGATCACTGTTCCCTCAGATATTCCCATTGCCAGCTCCCTCTCACCCTGCAAGTCTTGACCCCAGGTCATCTCTGACCAGCTGAGCTCAAACATCCCCATGGAACCCCATGATTTTAACCGAGGCCCCTGTTTTATTTTCTTCCCAGGGCTGATGGCTATCTGAAACAATCTTGTGTTCATTTGTTGATATACTCACTGTTGTTCTCCCCCAGTTAGAATGCCAGCCCCATAAAAACAAAGAAGTAGTTTGTCTTATTTGCTCCAGACTCCCTGGTCCCTCTCACAGAGCCTGGCACATGGAATGCTCCCAGTTAATACTGGATTGGTGTGTGGGTGAACGGGTAGAGGGGTGGGTGGGTGGATGGATAGATAAATGGATCTGTGGATGGATGGATGAGTTGATAGATGGACTGGGTAGATGTCATATGTAGTTTAGATAAAAGACTACAACAGAAGAGAACAAAATTATTTTCAATTGCCCATCCCAAAGACTTTGTCAAATGGTTAGCTTTTGATTTGCTCCTTGAAGGATGGGGAAGGGAACGCTATTTGGAGATAAGCAAAGACCAGAGAGTACAAACATGGAGGAAATGGTGAGTTGTTCACTGTGGCTATAGGTCAGGTTTTGTGGCAGCGAATCATAAGAAAAAAGGTTGAGACAGTAGACTGAGGCCCCTGCATTGGGAACCTTGGGTGCCAAGCCCAAAGCATGTAAGACTTCATTTAGTGGTCAGCAGGGAGCTATTGAATCTTTCTGAGCAAGAGATTGACTGGCATAAACAAAGCTGTAACTTCAGAAGATCACTCAAACAAGAGAGTCCCAGCAGAGCCTGGCAGCAGAGAGTTTCAGAGTCAAACAGAGCTACATTTATTGCCTGCCTCTCCCTCACCCACTGTGTGACCTTAAAGAGGTGACTTGCCATCTCTAAGCCTCAGTTTTCTCTCTTGTAAGCTTGTAGAGGGCAGGGTTCAATCTTTTATTTGTCTCCTGTCCCCTGTGGATATGGTGCAGTTAGATGAAACAGCACATGTAAACTTCTCCAGGTGCATAGAAAGAGCGAAAAAAAAAATAGAATGAGTTTGGAAGTGAGGAGGACAGAAGTAGAGATGTGCAACCTTGATTTGGGGATGTAAGCTAGAATGGAGCCTTCTGCCAATGATGTTGGGGGCTTCGTAATGTCATAGGGGGTAGGAAAAGCAGCCCTCCACCTGTGTTATCACAGATTCATGGGCAGATGTGACTGTCTTAGTGCACTTGTGTGAGTTTGTCTAAATACTCCCAGAAGCCCAAGAGGCACTGCAGAGAAGAGACAAAGAGATGTCTGCCAACATTAGAGATGCACCTACTGTGTGCCAGGCCTGAGCATGGGGTGGGGGTATGAGGAATGGATGAATCAGGCAGTATGCTTGCCCTTGAGGACTTTGCCATCTACTAGTGAAGAGAGAGATGTCACCAGGGCTGGCCGCAGCAGGGGCTGGTGAAAGCCGTGGAGAGGGATGACTCTAACTGCACCAGCACAGGAGAGGAACTGCAAGCCAGTCTCCGGGGATTCGTAGGCTGTTTTTTGTTTTTGTTTTTTTAAGAATTCCAGCCTTTTGTTCATTCATCCAGGAAGTGTTACTGAGCACCTTCCATATGCCAGACATTGTACTAAGTTTTTGCTTTTTAAATGAATCAACAGAAATGTACAGAGTGCCCACTCTTGCCAGACACTTGCTGGACTCCGTGGTAGTGGGGGAGAGAGAGTGGTAAGCGATGTGGTCTAAGACAGGAGTTTTTTATTAGGGGAGGGTCTTTGCCCCCTCGTCAAGTTGGACGTAAAATTGTATGCATTAAGCATGATCTTTTTAAATAAATGGACTTTTTAAAAAGCAGTTTTAGCTTTACAGAAAAAGTAAGCAGAAAATACAGAGTTTCCATATACCTCCTCCCCCTGGCCTCCAGTTTCTCTGTTTCCCCTATTATTGACATCTTGCATTGTGTGTTACACTTGTTACAGTTGATGAGACAATGCTGAGACATTATTATTAACTAAATAAGTCCATAGTTTACATTAGGGTTAGTTAGGTTCACTCAGTGTTGTATATTCTGTGGGTTTTGACAAATACCCAGTGTCATGTACCTGCTATTAGAGTATCTTACAGAATAGTGTCACTGCTTTGAACATTCCCAGTACTCCACCTATTCATCCCTCCTCCTTCGTCCCCAAACCCCTGTCCACCACTGACCTTTTTGCTGTCTCCATGGTTTGCCTTTTCCAGAATGTCATACAGTATATAGCCTTTTCAGATTGGCTCCTTTCACTTAGTGATATGCATTTAAGTTTCCTGCATGTCTTTTCATGGCTTGATAGCTCTTTTCTTTTTATCACTGAATGATATTCCATTATCTGGATGTACCACAGTTTGTTTCTCCATTCACCTATTGACAGACATCTCAGGTACTTCCACATTTGGCAATTATAAATAAAACTGCTATAAGCATCTGTGTGCAGGTATTTTATTAGCATATTTTTCTTAAGAAGAGTTCATCCACCCCTAACAATCAGGATCTCTGTTTTTAAGCTTTCAACCAGAGCTGTAGGGATAGTGGGGGGTTACCATCAGACTGCTTGGATTTGAGTCATGGCTCATTTGCTTACTGTGTAACCTCAAGCAAATTACTTAGCCTCTCTGTGCCTTGAAGTCCTCATCTGTAAAAAGGGTTGTGAGGATTAAATGGGATAATACTTGTTCATGACGTGCGTAGCATTGTTTTCAGCACATAGGAAATGCTCAATAAATGTATGCTGTTATTTTCTTTAAGAGATGAATATGCCTTCATTTTATTTTCTTGACCAAAACTTCAGGCATTTTTATGGCATTGCATGGCATGAATTGGTTTAACCCATCCTATTCTCACAGAGTATGCTTTTAAAAGCCTGCAGAGAACAGATAGGGCAAAAAGAGAAGATATAGATATGAATGGGCACTATTACTGTGCTAGCTGTCATTGTGCATTTAGGCAGAGCTAACTGACATTTCAGGACAACTGTGTCTTGACTCCAAGTGTGGTCCCCAGACCAGCAGCAGCATCGGCTTTATTTAGGAGCTTGTTAGACATGCAGACTCTCAGGCCCCATCCCAGACCTGCTCCATCAGGATCTGGATTTCAGCAACATCCCCCACTGCTTTGTACAAGGTGAAGGTTTAAAGAGTGCTGGTCTGAGAGCTTTCAGGGAAGGTTGAGACCTGTCAGACACACCAATGAGGGTTGTGGTCAGAGGAGACAGAGGTGCTGAGGCAGAGTAAGGTAAGCAAGAAGGATTTCCTGGGTGTTGGGCCATCCCCTGCCCTTGCTCACAATCCAGGTCAGAGGGGGAGAGAGATCCCTCCAGAAATTTCTGCAAAAGGGGACTCATCTTTCATGGGATCATTTGGAAATGGGATAGAGCCCTTCAGGGATGACCACCCTCTAGAACTACCCTGTCCAATGGGGAAGCCACAAGCCACATCTAACTATTTAGATTTAAAGTAATTGAAATGAAATAAAAGTTAAAGTTCACTTCCTGTCTCACTAGTCAAATTTCAGGTACTCAATAGCCACATGTGGCTAGGGGCAACCATACTGGATAGAGCTGATATAGAACATTTCTCCATCATTGCAGAAAATTCTATTAGACAGTAGTGCTGTAGAGGGAGAAAGGCCCAGGAAGCAGGAAGCTTGTACCTGGTGCTTGGAAATGGAGCTGCGATCCCTGACTCCCTGCAGGCATGCTATTGTGGGTTTCCTTCCTCTACCTCATAGGGGCCTGCTTATTTCCAGAAGAGTTCAAAGAATGCCCATTGAAAAATCCAGACTGCAACTGCAGGGAGGCCGCACTGTAAAGTGCTGAGAAGGCTGTCATAGCTTAATATGCTGTGGCCTCAGGCTGGGAAGAAAAGGTCCTCCCCTAAGGACAGTGAAAAGACAGAAGATGTAGATGTGGAGCTAGTTGTAGTAGCTATAAACTAACTCTGTCCTCTTTCCAAATAAGAAAATACCATGAGACACAAATTTCCCTCCAAATTCCACACTCCTGCATGTTCTTGTATTGTTATTTACCACTTTTTTATACCACCTTATTTCTTTTTAGAATTGGTATTTACTTGGATTTTATAATGTGTTTACTGATTTGTTTACTCCCTATTATTTTCACTCCTTCCCACTGGATTGAATGTCCCTCCTATTGAAGTACATCTATTAGTAATTCTTTCAGCAAGGCCTGGGGGAACTAAGCTCTCTTAGTCTGTATATGTCTGAGAGATAATTATTTCATTGTCACTCTTGAATGGTAGTTTAGCTAGATATGGAATTCTAGGATGGTACTTTTAAAGTTACAGTTTAAATTTGGGTACCCACATTGTAGGAGTAGTGTGTAGTCAAGGCCGTATCTGGCACTTTTATGTTGAGTCCTAGGCTGAGGGGCAGAGTTTTCTAACATCTCTTTTACTACAGGGCAATTCTTTTGTGGCTCCTAGCTTTTTACAGTAAGACCATTCAGCTTTTGGTCATGCCCAGGGGCTATAATATTAGCTCTATCCTTGGAAAGGAATTTAAACCTCAGCCACTTAGGCTCTGCCTGCTAAGATATCCCCATGGATTGCTGGGTCTATTTCTCCTCCTCATCTTTCAGCTTTGACTTCTCTCATTTCTGGCATCTGGGAGAATTTTAAATGGCTATTATATTTTATAATTACTTGTTTTCTGTGTCTTCCATGAAAATGTTTAACCCTTGGTATTTGCTTCTCTTCATCTGCTAGCCTTGAATATGACATATGAATGTTCAAGCAGCACATTAGTATTAAGGGAAATAGGTCTTAATCATTCATGCTTAATTCAACAGCTCAATTTTATTCATAAAGTCTTATGTTTGTGGTGATGATTTCATACTTCATACTATCCACAAGCATATCTTCTGACAGTAAATTTGCTTCTAGCACATGGAGTAAAATCATATTCATCAAGCTTTTTAACAAAAAGCCCCCTAGAACCCATTTATATTTGCTATTTTAACAAATTTGAGAGTCAGTGTCTAGGTTCAATTTCTTCTTTTGTGGATAAGTAGCTGAGTTCCAGAGAGAGGACATAACTTACCCATGGCCACAACTAGTGGATAACTGGACTAGAATGCAGAACCCCCAATTGAAACATGTTATTTTTCTACCCGCTTTGAGCCTGTTTTGTCATCTGTGAAATCAAGAGGTTAGATAGACGTGAAATCCGGTCCTGACTCACTGGATTTGGTGACCTTGGGATGATGGCTTTACCTCTCTGGGCTTCCACCTTAATAGGTCCTATCCTCTCTGCCTCAGATGACTGCCAAGAGCATCAAACAGGCTGACATGTACAACAGAGCTCTAAGAAACATGAGGGCTGCAGAGAGGTGCATGCAGTTCTGATAATTAAGATGCTGTGACTGCCTCCTGCAACTCCTCCTTGGTTAGGAAGAAGTGTGCTTTGCAAATGCAGTATGTTCTGATGATTTCTGACCCAGCACAGATTGGAGCAGGGAGAACAAGGATTTTTTCTGTCTATGAGCAGCAAGATGATGGGTCTTGGAGACATCTTAGTTTTCAGGGATTGTGACATTTGATGTTCTTCTCTGTGAAAACTCACTGGTGTGTGAACCTCGTGTTCCACTTCCCTCACTTCTCATATGCAGGCCAAGCGCTGGAAAGCCCTGCAGGGCAAGCATAATGTTCACAAAGAGGTCAAACAAAGCTCTGTCTCCTCGATTAGACTTGGAGATGTTCCAAATGTTAGAGGTGAGTGGGCACAGCTCAGGCTCCAGTGAAATAAATGCCTCAGTCCTTTTACTTCCCACCTGCCCCTGCCCCCAGGAGGCAGTATTGCATAATGGGAGACTCCAAGGGTCAGAATCAGAGGACCCAGCTTCATCACTGACCTTGAACAGACATTGTCCCTCCTTGTGCCAGAGTTCTTTCGGCCATAAAATTAGGACATTGAGTAAAATCACTGATTTTCAATCTTTTCACCATCAATAATAGCCTTTTACTTTTCCCCCCACCTCTACGCATTCCCCTGGGCTATTTCCTGCTGACAAGACGTTCCCATTAGCCATTGTATGTGTCTGATTAATAAAAGGTGGCAGAGCCCAAGAATTAATTCTTTAAAATGTCCACTGTGAAAATGAGGCCCAGAGAGAGATGAGATGATTTGTCTGTGGTCATATGAATGTTTTTATATTGTAAATCATCTGAAATGGAGAAATCACATGTCTCCAGGGTTATAGATGATGGGATGATGGGGCATTACAGTTTCTCAAGGCCATGAGTGTGAGTGGGGGATAAGATCAGATGAACGTCATTCTAAGCAAGTATGTAGTTAACATCCTTCGGGAGACAACCCAAACTGCACTTGTCAGCATCCAAGACTACCTTTCCAGAACATGGAGAATATGCTATTCAGCCATACCTCTCCCATGGTGGCTTGCATATTGACCAGCATATTCTAAGTGCTCACTGAATGCTTGTTGTAGAATGTGGCCATCAACATTGGGCTCCCACTTGGACAGCGGGTGCCATGATAATTGTTTCTACCTCAAAATAGATGACAGAGTGAAGAAGACACAAAGAGTGAAAGAAAGAAAGTGTTCTCTAGGAAAGACAAATGGGGAACATCAGTAACAGACACAGGCTCCCTAGTGAATGCCTCGGAGACAGAATATAAAAGGAATCCGTAAAATTGTGCAAAGTGTGACCATAGGATGTGTACTTGCACATTCTTGTTCACCGCTCCTCCTCCCTGGAACCCTGGAAGGTTGTTCTGCCTCATCCAGAAGGGAATTGTGACTAAAATGAGGCTTAAGTACTGCTCAGACAAATCCATGAATTGCAGATGGTTGATTTAAGGAATTCAGATGTGTTTTTCATCTTTGAGGTGATGTCAAAGAAGAGACAGCTGACTCCCAGAAAACACCTAGGTTTTCTGCTTGGGGACTGAACACTGGGTTTGGCTGCTGACTGTCACCTGGGCAGGGCAGGGATTTCCTCAGGGCACCCCCACTGATGTGATAACGAGTCACTGGTCACAAAGCATACCTCTTCTCACTGATGCACCCTGGGAAGCATTGCCCTCCCGTTTTGGCAGATGGGACTCATCTCCTCAGTGAGCCCATCAGTCCCACTGAGGGATGGGAGCTTCTGTCTCTGTCATCTTGCCCTGATTTATTTTTAAAATCATTATTCTTGGTTTTATTGCTCAAGCCGATGCCCGGGGTAGTCACTGAGGGAGGCCTGAGGAATGAGGGCAGCCCCTCTCTCCTGGAAGCTTTGCCCAGAGCCGAGGCCATAGTCCTGGATCATCATTTGGGAGATAGTGTTGTGGTGGCCTGTCACACCTCCCATTGGTCCACCTGTGAGTTTAGCCATGCCTCCTGTTTTCTCTTCCTCCAAGACCTCACTGAGCTCAGGAAAATGGCTTCAGAACTTGCAGGTGGGAGGCCTGCCATGCTGCTGTGCTCAGTCACTTACCTGGTCCCTCCAACCTATGCTGCCCTCTGTCCTATGTGTTCTGGGCTTGCTGCTTCATTAGATAGACTCCCAAGGGTTCTGGGGTGGTTTAAAGTTATGACCTCTCCATTCAGATGAGCAGAGGAGGGCATTGTGGAGCAGGTGGCCACTTGACCATGAGTGTTGGCAAGGATGCAGAGAGGTGGAAGGAGAATGGTATGTAAGTGGACCCAGACAGTCACTGAACATCAAGCACCAAATCCATTTGGATGTTGGGCGTGTGAGGAGCAGAGATATGTGTGCCATGCAGGTCATCCTGGGCATTCTCCTCTTGGTTGAGATGGGGACAGTCTCCTGGTAAAATTAAAGGGAGGGCTGTGGGGTCCGACAGATCTGGGTTTGGGTCTTCCACTCACTAGCTAGCTGACTGAGGGCCCCTTCTAAGCTTCTCTGGGCCTCAGTGTCCTCCTTTGTAGAGAAGATAATAATACCTCTCTTGGGGTGTTCTTGTGAGGACAAAATGAGATAAGCAGCCTCCTAAGCCCCCAGCAATGAGCATGAGGTCCATGTGGATTTGAAGGCCTGGTTTTCTGCAACAGAGGTGATATAAGAAGCCACTGCCCCCTTCACTTAGAAGCAAAGGGCATCTTTGCATCCCCAGGCAATGTTCACATGGGCAGCTTGCGTAGCTCCTTGAAGACATGTGATGAAGTGGTGGGTTTCCCCTCCAATCTCACCCCAAATGCTGCCCAGAAGTGATGGCCCCAGGGAGACGGAGAGACCTGCAGAGGCCGCATCCCTGAGGTTTATCTGCTGGGCCTGGGAGAGGAGGTGTGAGCTCATGAGTAGACCAGGTGTCCTATCCCTCCAGAGAGCATTCACTCTGAGGTGGGGAGGCCAGGGCTCTGGGATTAGTCTTGAATAGCTGACTTTTCTTCTGCTTCCCCTCCCAAGACACAGCTGCTCAGCACCCAGACCCTCTGAGGATGCTTTCTCAAGCCCAAAGTAATGACTTCTTCTGGCTCCTCAGCCCTCCTACTGGATGTAACATATGCTGAGCCAGGTGCCAATGTGTGATCTATATGCATTGTCTGTCTCCAGAACAATGCTGGCAGCTCTGAGCAGTTGTACCCACAAAGAAACTGAGGCTCAAAGAAGTGGCCTCCAGGTTGCCCAGCAGAGCAGATCTGCCTGATTCTGTGGTTCAGGGAAGGTTCTTGTCTGCCTTTCTCTTCCCTCTTTTGCTTACTACATTGTAAGCTCCTGAGCTGGGGATGGGGTCTTAATTATCTCTATATTCTCCATGCCTGACAGATGTATGATGCTCAGAAAATGTTGCTGAGGAGAATTGACCCACTAACCATTCATTTTCTAGGAGCAGAAAACCTCAGAGATCTTCTGTCCTAACTTGCAATTCAATGCAGGCGTTTGCTCACTCCATCCCCAGCTGCTTGGTACCCTGTACACTCATCGCATAGCAAGAGCTCTCAGCCAGGGAGAAAGTGCTTCCACTACTGACTGTGACAGCCACCATGGATTCCCTCGGGGAGGCTCCTGGGGCAGGAATCTGAGTGCTTTCCCTTTTACTGTCAGAATTCTGTTTCACATGGAATTGAGTAGCATCTTCCTGTGTCCTCCCTGTGGCTATCACAGGCATTTTCCCACTCAAGCTCTTAGCAGCTTCTGGCCCAAGATACACTGATGAATGAAATACCAGGTCTGTGAATCTGTGGGTCCAGAAAATTGCATTCCATCCTCTCTCTCTGCCCTTTGCTTAGAAGCGTTCCTGCTAGGCAACTTCACATAGACAGGCCCTCCTTTCCCCTACCTCTAGGCTTTTGCTGATACCATTTGCACCACTGGAATATTCCTCCACTTCCTTCCAGTAAATGCCAAATGGATATTAAAAACAAATGTGCCCGTAAGTGTGGTGTCATTCTCCTCTTCCCTTTGTAAAGACTCTCAGCCCCTTGCATTTGACTTGAAGTTTGTCCTTAGTGTGGGACAAGAATTTAATTAAGCTTCATGGTGTCATGGTGTCTCATGAGCTTTCAGGACTATAACATTGAAACACACCAAAGAAAACAAGCCTTAACTGACCCAAAAACATATCCTTGCTATATGAGCCTGCATGCCAAGGCTAGAAGACCATCTCTGTCAGGTTTCAGCTACTTTACCAACTCTGCCTGGTGGTGAACTTCTTCCACCATAACTGGTCTGAGGGCAAAAGAGTGCTGTGATTGCTTAGCAATGTCTGCCATAGGAAGGCATGGGAGTGGGGCTGATTAGCCATGTCTGCTGTGGGAGGCATGGGAGTGGGATTGATCAGTAATATCCACTACGGGCAGGGATGAGATAGGATGTGTGTGCCACATATTTGTCATCTCCATTGCAATCCAGTTTCCTTATTTTACAGATTATAAAACTGAGGCCAGGAGAACAGAAAGAACTTTAGGGAAAACACACAGGAACTTTCAGGGCAACCTGGAATTGGAACCTGGTCCAGACCCTCTCGCCTAGCACGTTCTCCACTTGGCCTGGTAGTGTGAGGCCTGAATGCTCCCTTCCTATGTCCTGGAGATGCTAAGCAGCTGTGGGCCTTTGCCATTGCCAGGCAGTGTGTGAAGTGCCAGGATGCATCAGTGAAAATGCAGATGAAATTCCCTGCCCTCATGGAGCTTCTGTTGTACTTGGAGGAGCTAGAATATACGATGTGATTAAATGTGTTTACTGCCCTGTCTCTGGGTGGATGCAGAGGCAGCTGCCTTCACTAAGCGTGACTGTTTTCTTTTCTGTTTTCCTCCCAAGGGAGCCCTTCCTGTAGGCTGGAGTGTGTGCGGCGGCTTAAGGAGCATCCTGGCGTGTCCTTTCTTTCCCTGGCTCTTTGCCTTGAACCAGCTCCCTGATTGTTAGAGGGGAGAAGTGGTTATGGTTGGAGATGATGAGGCTTCATCTCGGCAGCTTGCTCAGCTGACACATGAGAATGTGCCATCTTGGGGCTTGGTTGGGAGCTAAATTGTGGTTTGGCCCAGAAGACCCTGGCCTTGTGCTGGTGATGAGATCTGGGTTCTGCAGCCCCACCGCTGATGCCAGCTCAGACTCCCCCTGCCTCTGTGGTTCTCAGCCAGGGATAGGTAGGATCACTGCCCCAGGGTCACTTACAAACATGTGGGGGTGTCATTCTGATTTCCACAATGACTGGGGCCACCTCTAGCATTTAGAGTATGGGAGCCAGTGATGCTAACCCTCTTGGAGTGAATAGGACAGCCCTGCACAATGAATTGTCCTGTCCATAATGCCAGTAGCACCTCCCTGGAGGCACACTGTCAGGGGAAGACCTTGGCCTAAAAATGTAGGCCCCGGAGGCTGCAAGGACAGTCCCAGTAAAAGTTCAGGGCTGAGAACATGCCATCTTTGGGTCCTGCCAGTGCTTATCATCACTCTGAACCTCCTCTGTTTAGTCAGTTGGTAAAATGGAGTTCAATTGTCTCATGCAGTAGATTAAGGAAGGGGTAGACGTGCACAGCCCCCAGCATTCTATCACATAGGTGTGGAGGTCATTGCCATTGGCCTCCTTCCTCTGTGCTCGGTGACTGGGACGCGCCTGTCTAGCCTCTGGGCAGAGACCCAGCCACAGTGACCCCGCTCCCTGCTCCACACAAAGGGGCCACCAGGGTCAGCCTACACACCCAGGCTCCCCCCGCAGAACTGAACAGCTCCTCACCGCCCGCGGGGCAACCCTTCAGCCCAGTGACACTTTACTGGCAGAACCTCTGGCACAGCCCCCAGGGCTGGCTGCCCAGGGAAGGGCTTGGCACCGGAGCCAGAGGCTGCAGAACATATTTCCAGTTGGTCTTCCAGGCCAAGCGCTTCTGCCCCTTCCCACCACTGTTCCCCGCTGGCCCTGCCGTCTGCCCAGTGCATTAGCATTTAAATATATCCAGAGTCCTGTCCCCCAGGCCTGCTCCCCCTGTTGAGTCCACCAGACTCCCTCCCTCAGACTCCCTCCGCTCATAATGGCCATACTGTCTTCATCAGCTTCTGTATGTGGCATTAGCCGAAAGGAGGAGAGAGGGCGCCTAGCAACCCGGAGGGGGCTGAGAAAGAGGTGGGAAGGAAGTGATTTTCATGTAATTATTCACTTCTACAAAAGCCGTTGTCAGGTACACACTGGAAACACAGCTGTTGTATTATTCTCCTAACCTACTTTTAATCTTTTGAGAATCTTTACCAAATAGAAAAGACGAGAAAGAAAGAGCTCAGTTCAGCCATTTTCTGCCAGGCCATATAAGTTAACATTTTTTGCCTCAGTTGAAGGCTCCACTTAACAAAAGTTGTGTTGTGTGGGTGTTTGTGTGCCTGTGTGTGGCTATCTGTTTGAAAAGAAGTTAAAGAAGTAAAAGGCGGTGGGGTGTGAGCCCCAGGAGGTCCACCAAGCCCTGTCCTGGCCGCTTGGACCCGAACACCGCACACACTGTTGGGTCTGTCGGTTTTCAGACATCTGCTTGACCGGGCACTGGGACAGCCAGGGGCCTGAGAGCAGTGAGATCTTGGCTCCTTCCGCCCCTCAGTGCTGTACCCATGCTCGCTGCCCTGAGGCCGGGTGAGTCTGCTCCCGTGATGGGCGCTGCCATGTTTGGTGCTGCTCAGAGATCCGATTCGTTCACCTGGGGGAGAGGGGGCTGGGCTGGTGGGAAAAACTCCAGAGCTCATTTCCATGGTAGGTTGAGAAGCGTTAGCCACCCAAAGAAACCAGATTGAGGGAATCAAACTTGGTACCCCAGTACATACCTTACATTCACTGTGTCTTATTTTCACGCACAAGAAATGGAGGCTCAGAGAGGTCAAGTATCTTGCCTACGGTTGTACAGCAGGTAAGTGGAAAGCAGGACTCCAACCTAGGTCTGTCTGGCCCTTTAACCATTGAGCCCCAGCAGGTTCAGAACCAGGTACCTGACAAAACCATCTCTTCTCATTTAGTTCCCTCTGCAGGCCAGGTCCCAGAGGGCAGTTCCACAGGTTCATTTATCCCTAGGAGACTCCTCACGCAGTGGACAGTGTGTATATCTCCCCTAAGCTAAATGGACAAGTTGACTTCACCTCTCTGGGTATTATTTTTTTATCTATAAAAATGGGATAATAATCGCACCCTTTGAGACTAAGTCCTGTGAAGGGCTTCGAACAGCACTGGTATGTCGTAGGCACTGAGAAGGTGAGCTGGTGTTGTCATGATTATCGGCATCACCGTCATCACACTGCTCCTTTGCTGGTGCTTTCAGGACAGGATGGTCACACTGCGTGTGTCAGAGGCCTCAAAGTGTCAGGGCAGCACGCACCACCAACGCCAGGGAGCAAAGATGGAAGGACCAGGCCTTCCTGCTGGCACTGGCTTCGATGACTGATGGAGGCACTGCCCTTCTGCTCTGATAGTTTGCTGTTTGGGGACCTGGAAGCACATGTCTGGGGGAGTTTCTTTCTGTAGCCTCTGCTGCGTTAGCCACCATAGAAGGTCACACTTGAGTTCCAGTTTACTGTCAGCTCCCCGGGCAGCAGCTGCACCCTCATGGGAGGGCCCCTGGCCCTGCTGCCCTCTGCCCACCCCCCCATAGACCCCTTCTAGCTCCTCTCCACCAGATGTTCTGGAACGGCTCACCTGCCTTTGTGCGTGGTCTGTCCCTTAGAATGGAAGCTCCCTGAGGGCGGGAGCTTCTGGAACTCTACCTGGCACACAGTGGACACTCAGGGCATGTGAATTGTGGGGATAAACATGGAAGAAGCTGTTTTTTCCTTTGAGATATTTGAAGACCAGCACATGCTGGGGAGGAGTCATGCTGAGTGTGCACTTACTGTTTACTCGCGCTCCTGGCTAGTTTCTGAGCGCTTCCTCAGTGTTCCCTAAGAGCCAGGCCCTGTGCTGAATCTCTATTTCACACACATCGTCTTGTTTAATCGTTTCTTTGTGAGAGAAAGAGAGGGAGGTGCAAAGCGTATAGGCACAATGACCTCGCCCTGACCTCCCCAATTAGGTAAGTCACTTCTAAGTGGTGAGAAAAGGACATGAACTTCTGAGAGATTAGACATTCAACTTACATGGTCAAGGTGGGAATGTAGGGAGAGGGCAAGAGTGTCTGCGTGCACACACAGGTGTCTCAAACCTGAAGATAAATGATGCCCTCCCCAGGGCAGCCTGTGTGTCACAGGACATAACAAGGTGACCTGTAAACTGTAAAGTGCTGTCCATGTGGCCTTGGGCAGCATATACTGGGTGTACATCGTGTGGGTAGGGAAGAATTTCTCTTTGTCCATCCATCCGTCCTTACCTCTCCCAGCTAGTATTGAGGACCTATTCCATGCCGCCCCATGCTGGGCCCTGTGGGTCTAGTTGTGAAGGCAGGTTATATCCTGATCCATTGCTTTCTGCTCCCAGTGCACACTGGGGCTCATTGGCATCAGTTGACCTGAAAGAGGTGAGGTTGCCCCAGAGCTGGAGGGCAGGATCATTTCTCTTCTAAGGGGCTCTGCTCCCCTGTTCCCATGCAAATCTGTCCTCCAAACCTCTGAATGTGGACCGCCCACAGCCATGCTGCCAGAACGCCCCCCATTCATTACTGCAGAACACGGGGAGTGATCCGCTTCTCAGCTACTGACCCAGCTTCCTTGAGGTTTGTTTTGTAGAGACTGTTTTCCCTTCGAATTGTATTGAGAAATAGGAAGCCCTTTCTCTGCGGAGTGCCCGCTTTGTAGCGTCCTGGGACATGCTGGTCAATGGGGCTCAGTTGCCTGGTCTTCCTTTCATTGAGGTGGGGTTGCCTTTGTCCTGTTTGACTTGACAGCCACAGAGCTGTTTAACTCCCAGTTGAGACTCCAGGCCTGCTCAGCACACCCGGAGGCCTCAGCTTTTCTCTGCTGGAGCCAGAAAGCCTTGGGTTCAAACCTGACTCTCTTCCTCATTAGTTGTTCAACTTTTTATGGGTCCACTTCTTCTTGTGTGAAAACAGAGATGATGATAACTTACCTTAGTGTCATGGTTATATAAAGTATGTGATTGTGTCCATGAAAGCCTTGCGTAAACAGTGGGTTTTCAACAAACGTTGTCTCAAGTTTCCCATGTCTTAAGGCATAACCACGCCGGTAGAAAGGCCCATGAATGTCCTTTTAGCCTGTTTGATTAGCTTCTCTTTTCTACTTTTGTCAGTCATTCCAATGGCTACTATGATCTTGTTTGATCTCTGGGTGTCTGTGGAATTCATAGTTGAAGAAAAAGGTAGCTTTAAATGAAATAGATTTTGGATAATACCTATAGCAGAGATAAGCTGTGTGTTCACCAACGATTTATTGTTTCTCTTCCTGGGTAAATGGGAAGACTACATTTCCCAGACTTCTTCCCTTTATATTGGGACCATGTGACTTGTTTCAGGTCAGTATGTGGGCAGAAGCAATATAAGCACCTCCTAGCCCTGGTTCTTAAAAGCTTCCCAAGCAAACCCCCAGCTCTCTGTTCCTCTGCCTCAGAGGCTGTATTGACATGGAAGTATCTTAAGGTAGGAAGGCTTGTATTGCTAAGTAATTGGGCAGAAGAGAAGCTTTTCACAATCTTTGTCTGGCTTTGTGTGGGCACAAAATAAACTTCTCTTATGCTAAGACATTGAGATTTTGTGGTTTATTATTTAATCCAGCATAGCCTATCAGTAATTATCATCTTAACAAATATAGTAGCTTCCTGATGAGTTTATTCATTCTTTCCCAGACTGAGTGGGGAGGCTGACAGTTGGGGCCCAATTACACTTTTGCAACCACAGGCATATGTTTAAGAACATAGGCAGACATCCGTTATGCCACTCGTTTAAGGAGTCTAAGAATGTAGACTCCCTGTGCAGACATACTGTGCTGCTTTGTGAGATGTTTTCAAGGAAATCTAATCCTGAAAGTCTGGGGGCTCTGCATGCCTAATGAGCATACGTCTCAGCAGAAAAATTGATATCACATGCGTTTTCCAAATGTGGAAAATAGAAAATGTCAGTGAAGAAAGTGGAGATGTTAAGTTATGGCTAAAATTCTGATGACTTCCAAATCCAGATCCCAACTTTTAGCCCTAAACTTTCCACTGGTCTCTTGCACACCTCACTCAGATTTCTCAAACATACCTTGCCCAGAACTATACTTACCCATTTCCCCACTCTACATGTTTAACCCACCTTACACAAATGACTCATCCTCTAGTGGTGCACCCCCATCCACCAAACTGCTCATATCTGGGTATTCTGCCACCTCTGTTTAGACCACATTTACTTATCTACCTTTTAAAAATTTCTTGAGAACCAAGGGAGACAAGATGTCAACTGTGGACAGCACCTTCAGCATAACTATTAATAGTTGACTATATGACTCACAACATGAACAGGTGAGGCCAAACACCAACAGCAGTAACATCTGCATGATATCAACTCTCTAGAACAAGATAAAGATGAAGACAAAGAAAATTCAAAGGGCTGAGATTCAGGAAACCCTGAAATCTCTAACATGGACTCACCCCTAAAAGTAGAAGCTTGGTGGAGCAATCTGAATATGACAGCAAAACTAGGAGGGATACATGCAGACTCCAAGTCTTAGGTGAGGGACAGAGAACTAACCGCAGGAAGTTCATTGGTCTGGGACCTGGGAACTCTAGGGACTGACCAGCTGAAGTTCTGTGGCCAGAGAGAATCCCACATTGAGTAGAACCACTGGAAGCAGAATCCAAATTAAACAGGGCAGAGAACTAGAGGAAACAAAAAGAGAAATTTTGGATAAGAGTTGGGGAAGGAACTAGAGAACAATAATTTCAGAAAGTACTGACTGCACCGTCATAATTTTAAAGACCTTGATAATACTGGAAGAGGTAACCTTGGAGCTATGAGGCTAAAAAATCTACCCTGGATGACCCCTATTCCTCTACACAAAGCCCCCTTCTAAGAGTACAGAAAAATGCATCTCACCTACACGTGAGCAAGAGAAAAGGACTGTGGCCAAATCTCATACAAAGCCATTTTAAGAAAAAGAATTATGAGCAGAGTAGTATTCCCACTGATAATAAATGCATTCCACACACACAGACTTATAAAACATCTAAACACTGAAACTTAATATTTCAAAAAAAGCTAAAAGAAGTTAGGAAACTAGCAGATGCTTTGAAACAACAGTATAAGATTGTTAGACAAAAAGAAGATTTGAAAAGACAGCTTACAAAAGCAGGAAAATAAAGTCAAAGAGATTTTCTTTAAAGAATGCAAGAAAAGCTGATAGGTATAGAAGATAGACGAAGAAGATCCAACATACAAATAAGTTCCCCAAGGAAGCAATTCAAAGCAATGGAAGAGAAGAATACTAAAAATGGATCCCCCCCCCCACCACAATATAAGTGAAGACTTGAACTTGCATCCTGAAGAACAACACAAGCCTGGGAAAATCTACACAGAATCGTCAACATTAAGACATATTCTAATAAAATTATTGAACTTTAAAGGAAAAATCTCATTGGTCATCGAGACAAAAAAGAGTAAGGGCTTTATAAATTAGAGTGGCATCAGACTTTTCTACAGCAACGCTCTATGTCAGGAGACAACCAAGTAACATATTCAATATTCTTCTAAGGAAAAGAAAAAGAAAATCAAGGATTTTATGTGTATATAAAGCCAAACTGACGTTCAAGTGTGAAAGCCACAGCTCAATTATTATGAACATGCAGGAACCCGGGAAATAATTCTCTTTGACCTTTACAGAGGTGTTTACTAGAAAGCAGGCTACAGGCAGACAAATTGACTGGTGAGGTCTTATCAGAATGACTGTGAGTGAGCATAAATGTATAGTCACCTGTAGAACAGTAATGGCCATAAGGGGAATAACGTAATATGTAATGGTTGTACTGATACTGCAAATACAGTATTCAGAAATGGAGAGAATGGATGGTGTATATGAGAAGTAAAATAAACTCATAGATTGCCTGTAAGTAGTAACTGAAAACAAATGGGCATATTTAAATTAGATGCTACAGGAAAGGGAAGGAAGAGAAATAGAGGCTACTGGCTAATTTCAGTATTCCTCTTGGTAGGAAACCAGTAGTGCCAAAAAGGGGAAGGATTCAAGGTGTAGACTTAATGGTAACCATCAGAATACCAATGACAGGCTTTTTCCTGCAGAAGCAGGGGAACAAGAGGCAAAAATCAATAGAGAACACAGTCCCCTGTCACATGAATCTCTAGGCCCAACACATCCCCTCTCATCACTTCTCCAGTCTTTAAAGGTGTGCCTCCTCTATACAGCCTACTCTGATTGTCCCAACACATGTTAATTTTCCCCGTCCTCTACCACTCCTACACCCTGGGTTCCTTGTCCTCTGAATGCTCTCACCTGTAGACACAGATGGAGCGCTATATGTCATCGTACAGCATCTCTTGCAGAGTCTGGCCCAGGGTTCTGCACGCAGAAGACACTCAGTAAATGGTGGTTCATCAGTAACTCAGGATTGATGAAAGGATTTGGGCTTATAGCCTCTGGGTTTTTCTAAGAGCAGTTTGTCACAGTTCTTTCAATTTGAAGTGATAGTGATCCCATTCAAATTGATTTAAGAAAAAGCATCCTCTGAAACAACCATCTTCTAGGGTAGGTCTGACTTCCAGTATGGTCGGGTGCCGGGACTCACATCGTGTCACCAATATCAGTTTCTTCCTCTAGTCTCTTCTCTTCTCTGCATTGGCTTTATTCTCAGGCAGGTTCTTCCCTTCCATTGTGGTCAGTGATGACCTCTGGCAATTACAGGCTTAACATCTCCAGGCAAAAAGAATGTGTCCCATTTGCAATGGCTCCACTAAAAGTCCCAGGATTGAATTTCATTGGCTTGGTTTGCATCAGATACCCACCTCTGACCCATTCACTGTGGCCAAGAGAAATGCTTTTATTGGTCAGGTGCATGGGTCATGAGACCACCCCTGAAGCTCTCTCTGACTGGGGAAGGGGTGGTTTCCCAAAGGAAAATTGGGATGCTTTTAACCTGAAAAGGGGAGACGGATGCTGGGTGAGGAAAAAACAGAAGACGTCCATTTTAACATCGACGTTCTCAGTGAGCAAACTGTAAGAAAAATGCCCTGCAAGTGAAAAATCATGGTTTGGGGGCCCATCTTTGAGACATGTGGAGGGAAAGCTGTCTTTGGTGTTTGAGAACTCAGCATTGATTTACTCGCCGTGGGGACCAGTTGCAATGGAGAAACCAGATTTCCCCCACGTCTGGGGGCTTCTCTCACTGGCTTGCACACTCAGCCAGTCAGTGGGCAGTGGAGGGCCTGGGAGGAGGACACTCAGCTTGCAGGGGCATTAAAAACAAGCATGAGACTCTCGGGGAGCACCAAGCATCCCTGTGGGCCTCTCCTGTGATCTGGTTTTGTTTCCTGAGTCAGCAGCTGTACTGGGTCTTTTGCTTCTCCGTGTTTCACTGGCCTATGAGATTTGAAGAAGACAGCAGTGCCCCCCACACCCTAGAATTCTCCCTTTTCCAGGCAAAATGCATCTGTTTTCTCTCTTTTGGGGATTTGATTCCCCAATACAGGTCATTGTATCCTGGATTTGGGTAAAGAGAATCCACTGAGCATATCCATGTCGCTCCTAAATCTTTGACACGTTTTTCTACACTAGACCCTTCCTGTCAACACGTAAGCACCCTCAAGTTACTACCATTTTTTAAAAATCCTCCCTCAATTTTACTTACCCTTTCACTACCACCCTATCTCCCAACCCCCTTTTATGGCAAAATTTCTTGAAAAACAATTTTTATATTCCCACTTTTATTTCCTCTTCCTCATGTTTCCACCCACTCTGATCAGCTGGTACCCCACATCCCCCAGACCCAAAACATTCACTTCATGAAAGAGCTCTCCCTAAGTTCCTCATTTAGCTCCAAGACATTACACACAATGACCCTGGGTCAGAGGGGGGAAATTCATTTCTTAGGCTGAGAGAACTCATGATGATCTTCTGTTTTAGTAGGAATGTGTTGAATGATTCAACAAACACAAGAAAATTCAGGGCAAAGTGACCTGTACCATGTAATCACATCCCCACGAGGGAGGAAATAGAGATTTTGCCTGGAAAAGGGAGAGTTCTGGGATCCAGGAGGAACTGTACTTTGTTCACATCTCTGAACTGCTACCACTTGGCAGAGAGAAATGTGGGCTGGGTGGCCCCAGCACGGGGGACACAAGTAGGGAGATTTCCTCTCTTTTTAAGAAATGTTCTCATGGTCAGAATTCTTGAAAGGAGAAAGGGGACCACATCAGGAGATAATGAGCATCCTGTCACCGGCAATAATCAAGTAGAAACTATTCTGTCAGGAGTACTGAAAAGAGTCCTCTTTTATGGGCAGTTACACCTGAACATTTCTGAAATCCTGGGACTGGTAAAGCATGTTTCTCCCAGCGGTGTGATCTTGAGCAAGTCACTCAGCCTCTCTGTTCCTCAGTTTCCTCAGTTGTAAAAGAGGGCTAATAAAAGCACCCAGTGCACAGGGTTGCTGTATTCATAGGGAGAGTATTCAAGTGCAGAAGTGCAAACAGGGCTCAGCACCAGTGCCCAACATATTGTAAGTGTTTAATAAACATTTACTAGTATTTATGTTTAGTGCAAAGCCCTGTTCTCTAGGTGGCACTTGACTCTCGATCATAAGTTTCATCAGTTGCATTTGGGTTTCAGTTGTGGATTTTCTTTGGTAACTTCAGGAGCTCAAAGAAAGCCCCAGAGGAAAGGGTTAGAGAAGCCACTGTAACTCTTGTTGTGCGCGTCATGCTATTTACAGCAGTTTTTGTCAAAGGGAACTTAGAGACTTGAGAATGTAGTTTCTATTTGTGCCACATAAGAAGCCTATCCCAGTACTTCCCCCAGATGGACTCCTATGGCAGTTTTCTCATGGTTATCTTAATCACAAGGAAGAAAAATCACTCTTAAATGTGTCAGAGAGCTATACTCCTGATTGCATGAATCCTCTTAACACTCCTGAGAGGGAAGTTCATTCCCCACTTTGTATGTGAGGAGACTAAGCCTCACAGAGTTTAAATTATGTTTCCAAGGTCACACAACTGGAGCAGGGACCTAAACATTCAAATTTTTGCTATTCAACAAACTATTATCCGTAACCTCTGAAAAAGTCTAGAATGAATTAAAGATGTTAATATTTAATCAAGTGTTCCCCAAGAATAGAACGAAAAAGCACATTCCTGAGAAGTTTGGGAAGTCTGGTTATCTCTTCGTCGAGTCTGTTTCAGAGGGTAGGTGTGGATGGGGGATTTCAGAGAACAAGGATGCCACACGTCTGACGTCTCTCTGTGCCGGTTTCTTTGTGCCTTCCTGCAGGTCTGGGTAGATGCTGGGACACAGATCTTTTTCTCCTATGCCATCTGCCTGGGCTGTCTGACTGCTCTGGGAAGTTACAACAATTATAACAACAACTGCTACAGGTGAGCATTTCCCCTGGCCCAGCCAGCTCCCCGCCAAACCCTGAGAGCCTTCCATGCTGCCAGGCTAGTTCACCTTTGTCTTCCCACCACACAGGGCCAGATGGAGGACAGAGGGGCCGTTTCTCAGCCGCTCCCTGCCCCAGCAGCAAAGAGTGGGCCACTGGAGGAGCTAGAAAAGTCACAAGTGTAATCAGAGTGCATTCCAGGCTGTGAGCGAATACACTTTGGAGTCTTACTCAAGTCCCAACCTTTATCCCAGAGTAAATAAGTGACTTGCCCAAGGTAACACAGCCACTAAGTGGCAGAGCTGGGACTTGAACCCAGATCTTCTGACACCAAGGGCCTTGTTCTGCTACCTTTTGTTCAGTAATCTGTTCTTGCCCCTTCTCACTTGACCGTAGGGTCCTCTCCTGTCCCACCTGAGTGGCTGGTGCCCTGCTTGCCCCTTAGCCTGCCGGGCTCCCTCCCTTGCCTCCTGCAGCTGGCCATACACAACGCCAACAGAAGGAGGGGGCCCATGTGGGGCGGTGAGCCCAAGGCTGTCTGACCCTGGCTGCCTGTTCTTCCAGGCCTGCAGCTTGAGTTCTGCCACAAGGCTGAGACGCACAGAGGGCCAGGGGCTTGCCCAAGGTCACCCACCTGTGCATGGTAGAAGAGAAATTTATAACCTAGTCTTTAACTCCAGGCCAGTGGTCTGTTTTCTGAGGTCTCTACACCCTGAAATCAGTGCATAGTCACAGCAGGTGAATATTCAAGAATGGCTAGATAGCACATCTCTTCCTTAGAGTCCCAGAGCTCCTTACTCAGGTATGAACTCATGGGATAATGGCAATGAGGCCATCCCTGAGCATAGATTAGTTGAGAAAGGAAGGGTTTTGCAGTAAGTTATTCTGAGACAGGTAAGTATTTGGGGGGAAAAAATCAAGGAAGATAATTCATACTGTATCTCATAGAGGCACCATAATAAGTGTCAGATTAATTAAAGAATTAAATTTTTTTAGAAGGAAACCCACCCCAAACTGGGAATAAAGTTCTAGTGTATAAGATTCCCTTTCTTCCCCCACACCAAGCAGTTCTCAGGACACCAGCTAGGTGTACTTCAATTCAACTCAATTCCGACACTGTCTACCCAGAGATAGCATCACATTCCACAGGGTAAGGGCTCAGTCCTACAAGACTCTCCCTCCTGCCTTCAAACACCAATCACAAGTCCAGGTTGTCACCTGTACTTCTGACAGACTGGCTGTAGACTGGAGGTTCCAATGACCCCCTCCTTGGGTTCAATTTAATTTGCTAGAGCAGCTCACAGAACTCGGAGAAACTGTACTCACTAGATTTCTAGTTTATTATAAAAGGATATAACTCAGGAACAGCCAGATGAAGAGATTCGTGGGCACGGAATGGGGGAGGGGGTGGAGCTTCCATGCCCTCTGTGAGTGCTCCACTCTCCCTAAATCACCAACCCGGAAGCTCTCCGAATCCCCTCCTTTTGGTGGGGTTTTTTGGTTGTTGTTTGTTGTCGTTGTTGTTGTTGTTGTTTGGAGGTTTCACTGCATAGGCATGACAGATTAAGTCATTGCCATTGGTGATAGAACTCAAATGTCTAGCCATCTCCCTGCCCTGGAGGCTGGAGGTAGGACAGAAAACATAAAAATGGTTATCTATAGAGTGGGATTGCGAAGTCAAAGATAGGGAGTCTATTCTCGTATATGGTTTCAGTGTTTTGTTTTCACTCTGAGTATACATTGCTTTTATAATTTTAAAAATCAAGTTAATACTAATATTATCTACATATATTCTGTATTATAGCTTTCTCCCCACCAAAATCATAAAAATCATCTATAAAATTAAAGGGCATGCTACCACATGTAATATGATACTTAAAGAATTTATGCCTATAAAGAATGTAAAGAATACACACAGATAAATATGAAAAACACTTAACACACCAATAGAAAAATCAGCAACACACTCTTAAAATAATGAGATTATTTTCCTCAACTAAAAAATTGGCCATGGTCTAAAAAACAAACCCTATTTGACGTAGTGAGAAGACCATGTCACACTCCACTGGTGGGACAGGAACTTGATTGTAGGGCTTAAGTGGGGTTGTCAATCGAAGGAGCATTTGTCTGTGATAAAGTCCCTCCCACATTATCTTCATCTTTGAGATAGAGAAATTGAGGCTCATGGAAGTGGCCCTCTAGCTAAAGGTGCTAGAATCCAGACTCTGGCCAAGGTCACCCAGTCCCCACCCCAGAGCTCTGCAGCATTCTCTGAAAGCTTGCTCCGTGATCACTTTATGAAGCCATTTGTTAAGTTCAGCCATGTGCACTGTGTGTCTACTATGAAAGACACTGAAACCAGAAGATACAGACCACAAGGGCACAGCCCCAGGCTATAGTTTGTGACTTGGGGAAACTGAGAAAGTGAACGTGAAAGGTCCACCGTGCTGAAAGGAAAAGCTATTGTGGAATCCAGTACGCCATTAGGCTGTAAGTTCTGTTGTTTCTGGGGGCCTTTGGACAGAGAGATAACTAGGTATGGTGGACGGAGGCATACTAGAGAGGGGTAGGTCAGACCAGGTTGTCATTAAGATCTGTTCTACCTTCATGACATTCACAGGGAAGTGGGTCTGGGAGATGAGAGGTAAGGCACTCTGTGAGCCACAGTACAACATGGTGACCATGGACAGGAAGAGAGGGGCACTGGGAGCAGGAGAGCAGCACAGCAGACTTCAAGTCTAGGCTGAGTGTGACCCCCTTGGGATATTAGAGGGGGGTGCTGTCCACACACGGCTGTCAGCACAGGCCCTCTGTGCTGGGCCCCATGGAAACCTCTGGGTCCCTGTCCACCCCGTCCAGCTGGGCTGTCAGCTCATGAGGACGTGGGTCGGGTCTTCTTGTTCATGAACCCCATCCCTCCAGCCCGCTGTAGTGCTGGCTGACACGTAAGGAAGCGTGGAAGGGCCCCAACATTACAGGATGAGGAAACTGAGTGCCAAGGGTAGGTCGCCTGCTCGTGTCCCCATTGCCAGCGATGAAACAAGGCTTCGAACCTGGGCTTTTCTGGTTCCTGCACTCCTGTTCCTCACTTCCAGCGATGACCAGTCCTTTCCCAACTACGGCTGTTTTGTCCTCAGTCTGTGCCTCGGGGCAGTGGCAGCGCTCTCCCCACCAAGCACGTGGGTGAAGGTGCTGGCTGCTGAGGTGCCCTTCCGCTGTCCCATCCAGCGGGCAGGCTTCCTCTCCTCTCACAGCAGACAAACCCTGATCCCCTGCGTGCCCTTGCCAGATCGAAAGGCTCGTTTTATTTCTTTCCTTTTCCAAATGGTTCTGAGGGCAGGTCTTCCTGAGAGGGAGTAAATTAGTACCCTCTCTTGTGACAATAGCTGCTAGAGGCCTTCAAAGCTGGCTCAGCTGCTGCCAACTTCAAAGCGCTTTTACATAAGCTTTTTACCTGGAATGTGCCCTGTGGGGAAGGAATTAGAGGGATGGGAACAGAGCAGGCCAGATAGGGAAAATCCTCGCTCCAGCCCCTGAAGGTGTGGGTGCTCCAAGGGCCAGGCTACAGGACACAGGGCTGGAAGGCAGCGCAGGTCTGCCCAGAGCCTCTCTGTGGTGTGAGAAACCTCTTGGGAGGCCTCCAGGGAAAGGTGGGGACCTTACAAGAAACATTTGTTTTTCAGCAACCATCTGGCTGCCCAGAGATAATTGTGCACAGGTCAGGATTTGGAACTCCTGATTCTTAGGGAGCATCCTTTTTGTATAACTCCTAGAAAAGGTGTGGGCTTTCGAGTCTGAGATAAATGGATACACATCTGGCCGCCACCACCAGATGATTGTGAAACCTTCTCTGAGCCTTGGAATTCAGTGACATGGTGTTCAAGAAACCCTGGCACAGGACTAGACACATTGCAGATTTAAGTTATACCGAGGAATTCCAGAATGTGAAGGGTATGGAGAAAATGCTTTCCCCACCAGTACCACCTTGTTTCCCACTGTTGGATAAGTCAGTGTCAGGAAACAGGTATGAGGAGCAGATTTATCTCCCAACCTTAGGAATAACTCTACCTTTACCTGGGTGGAGGTGAATTTCCTTTTGAGAGGAGGTACATCAGGCTTGCAGAAAAAGGCCTCAGGCCTACTGGCCCATCCTGCATCTGCAGTGTCAGAAGAGTTCTTTAAAGAAATCTGTATCAGTCACTCACTGCCACAATAATGCTGTGTAACAAACAACCCCAGAACTCAGTGGCTTACCAAGAGCATTTGTTTTTACTGCTCCCAAGTCTGCTGGTCAGCTACAGGGGCTCTACGTGTGGCTGTGGATTGGATGGGTTTGGCTCCAAGGTCCAGGCCAGGATCAGGTCTGGTCTATGTACATTCTGAGGTCAAGGCTGCAGGGACAGCAGCTCCCCTGGGGAAGTTCTTCTCATGGCAAATCACAGAAGGGATAAGGGACAAATCCAATCACACAAGCACATCTTAAAACTCTGTTTGCATCACATCTGCTAATACCAGTTGGGCAAAGCAAGTCATGAAACTAAGCCTGAAGTCACTGGGGGCAGGGAGTTAGGAAGAAGGTAGGTAGGGGGAGTGATTATTTGCTGGAAAATGATATCATCTACCACAGTGCCAAAGAGTAAGTAGATTTAATCTACCCGATCTTGTCTTATAGCTGGTGAGATCAGGCCCGGACAGAAGATACTGCAGGGAGAATGGGAACCCAAGACTCCTTAGCCCCAGTCTAACCCTTTCTCCATTATGCCGTTGATTCCCAGAGTCATTGCAAGGCAGCCGGGTGTTACAGTCACCAACATTAGGACCCTTTGGTTGCATTACAAAAAGTATGGTATCAGCAGAAGAGGATGTGAGAGTCCTATGGTGTTCTTGAGTCCTGGATGTGACCTTTGAAGAGAGGCTGAACAAGCTAGAGTGTATTACAGGTCACAAGCAGATGAGGAACTCATAAGGGTACTGAGACATTTAACTGAGAATAAAAACTCAAGGGGACATAGGGCTACTACCTTCAGATCTCCCGAGTCAAAAGGACCTCCAGGTTATTTGGGAGGGTAGAACTAAAACTTACCAGAGAAAGATGATTTTGGTCAAATACAACATGAGGAAGTTCTTACCCTGTAATCTGCAGGGGACGTCAGGCCAGGGAAACGCACCAGGGAAGGAGGCGACGAGCCCCTGATCACTAGGGATGAGCAAAGGCAGCTGACCGCTGCTGCAGGCACACTCCATGCCTTGGGCAGGGGCTGGACAGACCACTTGGGAGCTGCTTCCTTTAAAGTGGGGGCATCACACGTGTTGTAAGACTAACCTTCAAGTGTGTGATTTGCCGCAGCTGAGATCCTGAGAGGCTCATGCCCTGACTTGGCCTCGAGAGGAAACAGAGCTTGAAGATGGAAGGTTCTATCATCTTCATCTTAGCAAAGTCATTTGTAGTCTGATTTCTCCTGGATCTGGGCTTTTTGCTGGCACCTATTTGCTTATGAGCCCCTCCCAAGTGCAGGGGACAGTCACTCCCCTGATAAATCTCTCCACGACAGACCTGACCTGGAAACAGTAGAGCAAGGACTGAGCAGTGCAGTCAGTGGGGTGCTGCTCCAGTGAAGAGCTTGGCCAGAGCTAATGTCTCCTCCGGGGCTGCAGAAAGCTTCCAGTGTGAAGCCCACCAGTGTTCCCCTGGCTGAGAATCAGCCACTTCTCAGGGGCTTCTCCTGCCCTCCTTGTTTGAGCTCCCAGGAAATCAGCCCCCTGTTGCTTTCCCTGATTTTTTCTCCTACCAGGGATTTGGAGACACACTGGTTTGCCTCCAAGTGTTTTCTCACTAGTTGTGCAGCCTCCCTCCCATCACATTCCCTCTCTGTGCTTCTGGTCTATGACCTACCTTATCTTCTAGAAGTGCAGCAGAACCTGTGTGACCATGTCCCAGCCACCTAGCCTCTCTGAACCACAAGGGCTTCATCAGGCAAATGACACTGTCCATGCCCTCACTGTCCTGCCTGTCCCACAGGATGGCCATGGAGTTCTGACAGAATGTGCCAGCAGTGTGCCTGCTCTAGCCACGCTGGCCTGAGCCCCTCTCAATGCTTCCCCACAGGGACTGCATCATGCTCTGTTGCCTGAACAGTGGTACCAGCTTCGTGGCCGGCTTTGCCATCTTCTCAGTCCTGGGTTTCATGGCATACGAGCAAGGAGTGCCCATTGCCGAGGTGGCAGAGTCAGGTATGTGCCAAAGGTGGGGAGGCTTTAGGTGATGGTTACAGTGACAATGTTATCTCTCTCTTCAGTTCATTCTTCTCAGGAAGTGGCCCCACCATCCATCTTCAAACCAGGATCCAGGAAGTCACCTGGGAGGGAAACCTTGACACCTCCTCCCTCCTGAATCCACGACACCCCCAAGCTGTGTAGATTCTGCCTCCTCAATGCCACTTCCCTACATCCACTTTTCCCCAGCTTCTCTGTCTCCCCACCAACCCAGGCCACCATCACCACTCCTCATCTGTATGATTGCAGGGCCCATGCACTGGCCTTTCTGCCTCCACTTTGACCCCATGCACTACCCTGCAGTGTGATTTTTTTTCAAGAATGCAAATCTAAACATGTCCTTCTCTGGTGAAAAAGTTTCTTACAGTACTGAACTCTTAGCATGGTCCCAAGGCCCCATTTTGCCCAGCCCCTGCGGCCTCACCAGCCTTGCCCCCACACTCACTGTACCCCACCTCAGTGGTCTACTTTCACTTCTATGACATAGCTCTTTCCCTCCCACCCCAGAGCCTCCCCACATGCTGATCCCCCTGCTTGAAAAACCTCTCTCCCTTTTCCTTTTCTAGATGCAGAAACATTATGAGTATGACATTCTTACGCCTAGATCGATGTGTGTTTGTATCAAATACACTACAGGCAGGGTAAGATGAGCTAGAATATTTTGTGGTGCCAGAAAATAAGGACATGTTCAGAAAAAAGATGGAGGGCATGTCAAAAGGACACAGGAATCAACCTGAAGAAGTTCCTAGTGGCCAAACCTGGAGCAATTAGAATAGCAAAAAAGAGCAATAGTATTGGATTATGGCACACGGAATAAACACCTGTGAGTCCATACTGAAGCAAAAACTGAATAAGTAAATAAATAAATGGGTGTGAAGGGACAGCTCTTTTTTAATGGAAGAATTCTAATTAATAAATATAGAAGAAATGAAGAAAATACAAACTCATTAGGCAAACACAACAGGAATCCTTGTTGTAGTCAGGATCCACCAACGGATGCTAAAGTCAATGGGTAACAGTTTGACTTGAAACAGGATATTTTCATAATCTCAAAATATCTTCCTCAAGATATCTGTAAATTTTAAAGGGAAAAACAGTAAATTTACAGCGGAGAGAACCAGCAGGCACCAACTTAACCAGGTGATCAAGGTAAACATTAGCAGTACTAAGTTTTACTGACATGTACCTCCTAATATGATGAGACACTGAGAACACAGCATCATTTCTGTGGTTTTCTTGCTCCCCTGAATTATATAACCTCTGTTTAATCATGAGAAAACATCAGACAAACACATTGAGGAACATTCTGTTAAAAAATACCCAATATTCATCAAAACTGTCAAGGTCATAAAAGATAAGAAAACACTGAGGAACTGTCACAGATTGGAGGATACTAAAGAGCCACAACCATGAAGTGCAATGTGGAATCCTGATTTGGATACTGGAGCAGAAAGAAAGGATGTATGGGAAAAAACTGGTAGGATAGGAGTAAGATCTATAGCTTAATTAATAATATTATACCAATGTTAATTTCCTGGCTATTAAATATTGAATGCTTTCTCCTAAAATCAGAAACAAAACAAGTATATATGCTGTCTCCTCTTCTATTCTACATAATGCTGAATGTGCTAGAGAGTGCAGTAAGGCAAGAAAAGTAAATAAAAAGCATTAAGATTGGAAAAGAAGAATAAAAATGTTTTTATTCATAAACATAATCGACCACATAGAATATCTGAAGAAACCTACAGGGAAATATTAATAATTGAACTTAGGTCACAGGATAAAAGGACAATAAACAAAAATCTATTATATTTTTTATATGATAGCAACAAACAATTGGAAAATTTTAAACTTCTGCTCTTTATAAGACACCATTAAGAAAATGAAAAGGCAAGCCACAGAGAAAGAGAAAATATTCATTAACATTTCTCTGATAAAGGATTTATATCTAAAATACAGAATTCTCAAAACTCTGTAAAAGGGAGACATCCCAATAAAAAATGGGCAAAGATTCAACAGGTCCTTCACAAAAGAAGATATATGAATGGACAATAAAGATTTATAAAGATACTTCACATCCTTAGTCATCAGGGAAATACAGATTGAAACTATAATGATATATAATACCTCACACCCACTTTAATGACAATTTAAAAAACTGACAATGTCAAGTGTTGGCAAGGATGTGGAGCCACTGGAACGCAAACATTGCTGGTAGGAATGTAAAATGGCACAGCGACTTTGAAAATGAGTTTGGCATATTTTAGAAAATTAAACACATGATTGCCATGTAACTCAGCAGTGCCACTCCTAGTTAGGATGGGCAAAGCTACTCTAAAGTGAAAAAGCAGAAAACCCAGATCAATGACTGCCCAGGGCAAAGACAGGGTATGGGGGTGGGAGACTGCAGAGGGGCCCCGGGGGCTAATGGGAATGTTTTATATTGTGATTACAGTGTGGTCATCTGGGTGTATTCTCTTTTCAAAATTTATTGAACCATACACTTAAAATGAGTGTTTACTGTAGGTAAATTACACTTTAATAAGACTGCTTTTAAGGTAAAATAATAATAATAATCAGAGCTAATGTTTATTTAGCATATACCTTTTTAAGTGCTTTCTGTATTTTCTATCATCTCACCTCAAAACTACCTTATATAGTATGCCTTTTGTAATATCATTTTTTCAGCTGAGTTCTGGCTCACAGTAAAGAGCAAGGATTTGAACCCAGGACATCTGGCTACAGAGCCTGTGCCCTTAACTTACTGTGCTGCAGGACTAGAACATTAGGTACCTCTCCCCTGACATTACTAAAGCTCAGCCCGAGGACATGCTAATCAAGCTTTCTATTTGGAGCAGCCAAAAGAAGTGAGTGTGGACCTGGGAAATGAAGGGAGAACCCCAAAGAGAGGCAGCATGGGTGGAACAGCATTTGTTCAAGCCTGGACTTCACACTTCCTGCATTGGAATGAGCCAGTGGCTGGTCCCTCCCTGCCTCACCACAGACTGACTGAATCAGAATTTCTGGTTTGGCCCTGAGAGCACACATTTTAATGTGTGTCAGACCAACCAGGGTTTTAATCCTGACCCTTCCAGACCCTGGCTTACCTCTCTCTGCCTCTGCTTGCTCATCTACAAAACAGCCATCATAGTAGTACCAACCACATGCACAGGGTGGCTGGGAGATGTAAGTGATTTGAGTGAGAATTAGGCACAGCAGTACCTAGCACAAAGAAAGCACTCAAGTACATGATGGATTAAAATAACAATTGAATGAGGGACTGAACTCCCTCCAGCACTTTTCTCTCTCTCCTTCCTCTCCAGGCCCTGGCCTGGCCTTTATCGCTTACCCCAAGGCTGTGACCATGATGCCTCTCTCCCCGCTCTGGGCCACCTTGTTCTTCATGATGCTCATCTTCCTGGGCCTGGACAGCCAGGTAGGGGGCTGGAGGAAGTGCAAAGCCCAGGCTGGGAGGGCAGGGAGGCCAGATGCTGCTCTGAGGCATGGCTCTGTGGTCTAGCTGCCACCTCCTTGCCTGGTCATCAGGGCCCACTGTCCCCACTGTGCTAACCACACCTTTTCATCCCCCAGGTGGTCTCCACAATCACTCCCAAATGCAGCTCTGTCCCTCCAGGTCTTCCCAAACACTGTTTTTCTTTACTGGAATTCCCAACTCCCAATTCAAGTTTTTAAAATACTGCTACATACTTCCGTTCGGGTAAATGACTTCTGCCCAGCAGCCCCACCTGGCAAAGCAAAAGAAATTCTCAGAGTGGACTATGGCTGGTGGTATCCGAGGGCCCCACCAGCATGTATCCTTGTCCCAACCAAGTCTTGGAGGACATGGAGACATAGAAAAGCACCTTTGTCTTTCTTCCTCCATCTCTGTGTTGGGGCCACCATGACACGCCCCAGACAGCCACGTGGGTCCTCAGTACCACCAGCTCCGGCTCCCACCACCTCCCACCCACCTGCCTCTTTCGTCAGTTGCCTATGAGGCTCTTAGACCCACCCGCCGCTTGGCAACCTGCCCTTCACAGTGAAGGATGTATATTTAGAACTGGCAGTTTATTTACCCTTTCATGTCCACACAAATGCACGCACTCTCATCCGCTCACACCGTGAAATTCATCCCAGCCCATCCTCCCAGTCCTCTGCCTGTTCAGCCAGAATCCTGTGGCCTTTGTCACTCTTTACCCCAGAAACTGGCCCTTTGCCCTGATGTCCATCACAGCTGGTTCCCCGAAAAGCTCCAGGGAATGTCCTCCAGCCAAGGCCCGTGGCTCTGCAATCAGACCGGGTTCTATTGGCAAGGTGCCGCCCCCACCATGACCTTGTGCAAGTCCCTTAGCACCAACCCCCCTGGCCAGTGTGTCTGTCAACCCAGCAAGTCCAATTTCTTCCCCTGGATGGTTTCTCAGAAACTGTTCAGCTGAGCTGCTGAAGCTCTGGGTGTTTCTGCTGATAATCTCCCCTTCCATTGTCCCCGATAATCTTCCCTTCCATTTGGCAGATAATCTTCCCTTCCTTTGTTGTGGTGGAGGCTTCAGGAGGGGGGTCTCAGTTTGTGGGTGACAGTGACAGGCCTGCCTGGGCAGAGGGAGGTGGGGGATGGGGTTTCAGCTCTGCGAGTCCCTGAGCTGAACTGGGCCATCACTTGGGCTGAGATGCTCTGTTTGCAAGAGGGGTCAGGGGGCCTGGCATGGAGGGCGATGGCTGCTCTGCTCACCCCTATACATGCTGTACTTGCTTGGTGCCTGGACTACACCCTCAGCTTTTGTCACAATAACCCCGTAGGCTGGGGGCCCCTTCTCTTGTCCTCATTTTACAGATGAAGAAACCGAGGCTCAAAGAAGCTGAGTAGCTTGCAGGGACATACACCCAGCTCTGTGTGCCATTTAGCCCACATACTCTGATATCTTTAGGTTCTGTCCTTGAGCACAGCCACCACCCTTGCCATATGGGGAGGGCAGCCTGGAGGCTAGGACCCTGGACTTTGGAGTCATATAGGGTTGGTTTTGAGTCTCACCCCCACGACTCTTGCTGCTGTGTGACTCTGGGCTAGTTACTTCCCCTCTCTGTGTACAGTCCTGTTGCACAATGAGGATGGAAATACCTTTCCTGAGGAGGTAGACTAAATCAGAAAGGATCTGGGGCCAGGAAATGGCTCCAGGGACAGAGAATGCCCTCCCTCCCTCTCAGCAGTACAGCACCCTGGTTAAAGCCCAGCCTCTGCAATGAGTAAGACTGCCTGGTTCAAGTTCAGGATCTGTCACGTTGTACCTCTATGACTGTGGCAGTGGCTTATGCACCTACATTTTCGTGTCTTCCTTACAAAACAGGGGCAGCAGGAGTACTTACCGAATAGAGAGAGAATACATGAATGTATGGTAACTGCTTCAAACAGAGCCTGCACACATGCGTTTGCCGTTAGTATTGTTAATCAGACATTTTCTGAGGATCCCCTCTGTGCCGTTGGGAATGAGTGTAAGGAGACAGATGTAAGCAAGCACGAGCCCCACGGAGCAAGGGGTGTGGCCTGGTCTCAGAGGAGAGGGAAGGCCTGCCCTGCCTGACTGGGGGCAGAGAGGAGAGTCAGGAAAAGATGCGTGCAGGAGACCTGCCCACAGAGCTGGGAGAGCCCAGGGAGGGGTGCCTAGTGTATTGGGATGTTAGGGCTGGGTGTGTAGGAACGGGGAGGCTACCAGGTGCTGGCCGTGTCTCAGCATCGCAGCATCTAGATGCTTCCCGGCTTCAACTCTGCCGTCGGAGCCTGCGCAGTCTGCCCAGAACCAGAGACTTGTGCAGTGGCAACACAGGGGCTCGATGGTGGCTCACCTCTGCTTGACTCCACCCAGCAAAGCAAAGGGCACCAGAAACAAAGGGTGGGGGACCGTCACAGTCCTGGAGAAGGAACAAATCAAGCCTTGCCCATAGAGATGGACCAGAGCCTGCCAACTACAGAGCACTCAGCTCTCGGGACTCCTGTCTCGCCTCTCATTTAAGTCTCTGACCCCAGAACAGGGCCCAGCACATCTGCTTGTGACAGGAAGCATGGAGGGAAGGAGTACCAGCCTTAGAATCAAGAGACCCCAGTTCAGGTCCTGACTCTGCCACTTCCTGGCTGAGTGACCTTGGGCAGGTTGCTTCCCCTCTCTGGGCCTCAGTGTCCTCAGTGTCCCCTCTCCAGAGCTGGAGCTCTCTAAGTTCTGGGACTGTTGCTGTTATTCTCAGGCCCTTCATCTGTGAGAGCAAGTGTGGGGGTGAAGGTGAGCCCAGTGGGAAGGAAGCCCAAGGTTTAGGCCTGATGTGCTCGCTAGACCCACGAAGATGGCCTTTTTTTGGGCTTTACACCCTCATATCTACCCTGTCCAGTTTGTATGTGTGGAAAGCCTCGTGACCGCTGTGGTGGACATGTACCCCAAGGTCTTCCGGAGGGGCTATCGGCGGGAGCTGCTCATCCTTGCCCTGTCGGTCATCTCCTATTTTCTGGGCCTCGTGATGTTAACAGAGGTGAGTGGTGAGCACAGAGTACGTGACGTGAACAGCACAGCACAAGACTGGGGTGCCCCGCGATTGGGCTGGGCAGGTCTGGTGGCCTGTCGCAGCTCTGAAATGGACCAGCTGTGTGACCTGGGCCAGGGCTAGTACCTTCTATCACTCAGTCTTGTCATCTTCCTAATGGGATGCTGTGAGAATCACATAGGGAGGGGAGAAAGGGAAGGGGGTGGGAGAGGAGTAGGGGAAGCTAAATATAAGGTGATGGAAAGAGAAGTCACATTAGGTGGTGAACTTATTACACAACAAGTTGACAATGCAATGTAGAACTGTAAGCCTGAAACCTATGTAATCCTTGCTAACAGATGCCACCCCAATAAGTCTAACAATAAAAATGAATTTAAAAAAAAAAAAAAGAAAGTTCTCGTTAAACCCTTAGCACAACGTTGTGTATGAGTAAAGGCGCAGCTGAAGGTCCCTGCTGTCATTACCAGGGAGGAATAAGACTCACAGAGGGAAATGCGGGGTTTGTCTGGTATTCTGGAGGCCTGGGCCACCCCTAACACTTCGGGGTGAAGGGAATGGGGTCAGCGACAGGCACCTCAGCTAGTTACTTGTATTGGCCTGAAACTCAGAGCGGGCTTTTCTGGAGCCTCGCTGAGCACAGACACACATGATGGTATTTGGCACCTTCAGGCACTGTGTGTGCTGACGTCAGCCCTCCTGGGTACCCATCTTCTTGTCCCTGCTGGACCTGTGGGTGAGGAGGGGTTCAGCATGACCCCAAATTAAGACTGCTTCATGAAATCATGTTTCTCTCCCGCTCCGACAGCCATCCTGTCTAATAAATGCTTTCTCAAGGACTGCCTTGGGAGGGTGCCATTGGGTATCTTTCTCCCTACCCTCCAACAATTAATTAAAAAAAAAAAAAACAAAAAAAAAACACCAAAAAAACATCATTGCCTAAAGACAAGAGGTTTCTAAGAAACATGGAAAGAAATGAGAGAACTCAGAATCAGTCAAAGCAGCTGCCGTGATACTGAGCTCAGCCCGTTGATCCTGCTCACCCTCTACTTTTTGTCCAAATGCCGCTGCCTCCTGGAAGCCCCTCTGCCTTTCCCCCCACAGCACCTTGTTCTGAGCTGAGCCCAGCCTCTCTCCCACCGTTGCAGTGGCCCATCTGTTCACTTGCCTCCTTCAGCAGACCCTGAGGTCCACAGAGAGGCCTTGCTTGCTTTGCACCCTTGAGGCCTGGCATGGGGTGGGCTCTTGGGGCATGGTGGCTGGTGTGATTGCTGCTCCTAGTCATTGTCACATTAATGGGAGCGCTAATCAGTGTTTGAGCCAAATGAATGGTGTGGCACTTCCAGTTTCCACCCCCACCCCTCCCCAGGCAGGGAAACCGGGGCTGCAGTGAGCAGGGCCTCATTAAGTGCTGATTAATTATGCAAAGTAGAGTCTTTTGTCACACACAAATTGGAGGGTTAACCTGATGTGTTAAAGAGGCTGACAGGGCTACATGAACGGGCACTGGCGTGGGCTGCAGGGGCCTGGAGCAGGCAGATGGGAGGCTCCAATGGACTGCCCGCCCTGGGCGCCACCAGCGGGCAGGGCCTTGCCCACCTTCCACCTGAGGCCTTGGGTCTGCCCAGGGGTGCCTGTCAGCCCCCAGGGACCAGAGGGAGCCAGCACTTGGCTGCCCATGACTGTGAACCAGCAGACACTTGGGCTTCACATGCCAACCCTCTGCCTCCACAGAGGAATGTCTGTGAGCGATTGCACGGGGAAAGTTCACATTGACAAATGGGCCATGTTGGCCTCGGCCGTCACGGTAATTGCTGGCAGGATCTTCTCCCTCATTTACAGACATTTAAAGTTCAGCTCCAGGGAAAAAATAGGCCACAGATTTCTTATGTTCACTGAGGAAGTGTGATGGGGGGTTAAGACCACCTGGCCTCAGTCCTCAGCCCCCTGACTGGCTAGCTAGATGACCTTCAGCAAATGTCCTCACTGCTCTGTGCCTCAGTTTCCCTGTATTAACATTGGGGATAACAGGAGTGCCTTGTAATTGGCCAGCTGAGTGCACAGCGTCTGGCCCTCCCACTGAACTTAATCATCACAGATTTGCATATTACAGAGTTAGCTGCATCATCCTGGCATCCCATAAAGATTGACTGCGCACCTACTGTGTGCCAAGCCCTGGGCCAAATCGGGGACGCAGCTGTGGGCAAGCCCGTCAGAGTGCCTCCCCCATGGTCTCACGCCACATGATTGTTTCCACGTAGCAGGGACCTACGGCGAGCCAGGCCCTGCCATGAAGGCCAGAGACATACAGAGCACCGGTGTGTGGGCCTTCCCAGCAGGAGCTCAGCACTAACTGAGCAGCCCAGAGGGGAGTCTTTTTTTTTTAAATTGTGAGTTCCTGAAACATCCTGTGGAGGCCCAGAGAGAGAATGAGCCGCTCAGGGAGGGCTTCTTGAAAGAGGTGGCATGCGAGCTAACCTTTGGAGGAAGTGAGCAAGTGAAAGGGAGCAGCATGTGCAAGGGCACAGAGGCGAGGCTGTCCCTCAGTCTGCCCAGGAGGGGCGGGAGAGTGTGGTGGTGGGAAGGGGACATGAGGCCGAGGGAGGACGGCGGCCCTGACTGGCGGGCTGAAGGAAGCCAACTGCGGAGTTACGTGCTGGGGTTTATACGTTACAGAGGTCCCTGTAAAAGCTAGTGTGCAAAAGGACTGGAGAAGGCAGGGCTAGAGGCAGGGAGGCCACTGGGGCGGCTGTTAGAGCCGTCCGGGATAGGCACTGAGGCCCAACCTCCAGTCTCTGGTTTTCCGTGTCATGTCTGACATTTGGGAACAAAGACAAGACATACTACCCCAATCCCAGCAACCTCCAGAGGACGGTGTCGTAAGGGTGCCCAGGTGCAGATGCTCCAGGGTTCTAGGGACCAGGGAGAAGCGTCTGCCCTGGTGGACCTGCTCCTGGCCTGTGGTGGGCAGAGCAGAGGGCCCTTTCTGAGGCCAGCTGGCTGACCTGCTCCCTCCTGTGCCTATCCGTCCCTGTGTCTTGCTCCTGGCCCACAGGGTGGAATGTACATCTTCCAGCTCTTTGATTCTTATGCTGCCAGTGGGATGTGCCTTCTCTTTGTGGCCATCTTCGAGTGCGTCTGCATCGGCTGGGTGTATGGTGAGTAGAGGCCCACACTGCCCCGGCCTGCATCGGTGCCCAGGACACAGGTGCCCGGGGCGGAGCGGGACTCAGGTTCTCAATGGCCCATCTCTGTCTGTGTCAAACTCGTCCTTCTTCCCCTCAGGGACTCCTTGGCCCTTCCCACTTGTCGGGACACCTCCCTGCCTTTATACCTTATAGCACAGGGAGGGGTTTCAGGCTTAGGGACTGTGACGTTCAGCCAGTCCTTCTGCCCCTAGGACTCAGTTTTTCTGTCTGCAAAATGGGGTCATCATCACCATGTCTCCGAGTAGGAAATAATGTAAGCAAAGCAGCCAACACAGTGCCTGGCTCTCAGGCAACACCTGCCTTCTGGTCCTCCTATTCCCCAAAGATCAGGTGGATGAGGGTTGTTGGGTTTGATGATAGCTGTTCCCACTGTGAACTTGGCTCAGAAATAGGTGATCCTGCAGGCCACTCTGCTCGTTAGCAGCCCGGCCAGGCTCTGGCCTTCAGAGCCCGGACCCCTACCCCCATGCAAGTCAGCCAGCCCCTCACCCTGCATCTCAGGGACTACCTTCCACCTTTCTTCCACAAACTCCTCCCTATTTCCTGGGCCTCACTGCCCGAGATCAGACCAGAATCCCTCTGTCTGCAGTTTATCCCAAAACCTCACAAAGGTATAACATCTTGGTAGTTTTAAGCTGTAGTGAATAAGGTCCCTGCCACATTTTGTCTCTGGCTGGCTGGGGAAAGCAAACACTCCTAGCCTTCCCTCTGAGTCTTGTACAAAATTCTCTGGGTTGTGTGTGCCTGTCTGTTTTATTCTGGACAGGAAGTAACCGCTTTTATGATAACATCGAAGACATGATTGGCTACCGGCCATTGTCGCTCATTAAATGGTGCTGGAAGGTTGTGACCCCCGGGATCTGTGCGGTAAGGACCCACCTACCCACCTGCTTCTGTACTCCAGAGCCCCGGGCCTGGCTGAGCTGGAACTGAGGAGGTGACATCACCTGGGTGGTCGTCTGTGCACTCCGAAAGTCCAAGGCACCCAACACCTCCCTAAGCTGGAGTCATGGGGACGGTCTCTGGGCTTGGTGAGGGAGGGGCCCCCTGGGACCCCAGCCATCAGCCTGCTGTGTGACCACAAACAAGTCACGTCCCTTCTCGGAGTATCAGATTCTATACTTGCAAACTGGGCAGCTGGGACCCACCTCCGTAGAGGCTGAGGACCACATGACAAACAACATTTGGCTTTGTTGTTAACAACGAAAGCAGCTGAACTGAGGATAAATTGGGGCTCACACTCTGCCTTCAGACCAGACCACAGAGAGAAAGGCCTTCGTGAGTGGATGTTTAATAACAAAAACACCCCACCCAATTGTCTTCATCCAGTTCCTGGTGAGGGAAGTATCTCAAAGCATCTTCACAAACCACCATACTTCTGAAAGGCAGCTTTGAAACCAGCCTTAAGGAATAGCTAGGGAGAAACAAAAATTCCTGACTGGGCAGAGACTGGGGACAAGGCTGCTGGCGGGTGGGGAGGTCCCAGGATCCATGGAGGTCCATTCCTTGTGTGTCTGATGCCAGTGGAATGGGCCTCAAACTCGCTATGGACCGGGGCAGAGACTTCTCTGAGGCTATCACATGGGGTCGACCCTCTCCCCTGCTGGCCTCCTGCACGCAGGCCCCAGCGACCTCTCCCTGTCTCTTGGCAGGGCATCTTCATCTTCTTCCTGGTCAAGTACAAACCTCTCAAGTACAACAACATCTACACTTATCCTGCCTGGGGCTACGGCATCGGCTGGCTCATGGCCCTGTCTTCCATGCTCTGCATCCCGCTCTGGATCTTCATCAAGGTGTGGAAGGCAGAGGGAACACTGCCTGAGGTAAGAAAGCAGGAAGGAACGATTGGCAAGGGTGGCCCCAGGGGGCCTGAGACGGGAGGCGGGGCTCAGCTCCGTTTCCTGGGCTGATGATCGGGGGTGACTCCACGGGCGCCTCTCTGGGTCTCAGCTTCCTCATCTGGGCAGTGGGTGCTGAGAACAGGCCCCACGTATCTCAGGCTGGCTCCTTCCTGGCATGTGTTCATCATGACCACGATGTAAAGCTGTCTCCGTGAGGCCTCGAGGTTGAGCCTGTTTATCTGAGCTCAGCCTCAGTTTCCTCATCTGTAAAATGGGAACAGCAGTCTCTAACTTAGAGAGGTTTTTGCGAGGACTCACTCAATGGGTTCATACAGGGAAAGAATTTTTAGACCAGGACCTGGAGCAGAGAGTAACCAAGCGTTAGCTCTTACTGTTCTGTTATCCATTAAGGACCCCATTCCCAGGGCCAAGGGAGAGGATCCAATATTTGGGGACTGACTCCTCTCCCGAATCATCACCCTGCTGGGCTGTCTACATGCTGTATCTCCTTCAATCCTCAGAACAAACCAGGGTGCTGGCAACATTTTCTGCATTTAACAAGTAGAGAAACTGAAGCTCAGAGAAATTGTCACTCAACCAAAAGTTAGCATCACACAGCCAAAAATTAGCAAACCAAATTTTTTTATTGAGTTGTACTTGGCATACATTATGTTAGTTTCAGGTATACAATGTAATGATTCGGTATTTGTACATGTTGTTAAATGATCACTGCACTGAGTGTAGTTAACATCTGTCACCACGGTAGTTACAGAATTTTTTCTTGTAATAAGAACTACGAAGATCTACTCTCTTACCAACTTTCAAATATGCAATACAGTATTACTTACTGTAGTCACCATGCTGTACATTACATCCCCTGACTTATAACTGGCAGTTTGTATCTTTTGACCCCCTTCACCCATTTTGCTCAGTCCCCCAATCTGTCCTCTGTCTCTGTGAGCTCAGTTGTTTTGTTTTGTTTAGATTCCACATATAAGTGAAACCTTATAATATTTGTCTTTCTCTGTCTGATCTGTCTCACTTAACATAATGCCCTCAAGTCACAAATAGAAAAATGTCCTGTTTTATGACTGTATAATATTCCTGTGTATGTGCGTGTGTCACGTTTCCTTCATCCATTCATCCAGAGATGGGTACTTACACAGGTTACTTCCGTATCTTGGCCCTTATAAGTAATGCTGTGATGAACATGAGGGTACAGGTATCTTTTCAGGTTAGTGTTTTCCTTCTATTCAGATGTATACCCTGAGGTGGAATTGCTGGATCATATGCTAGTTATATTTTTAAATTTTTTAGGAAACTCCAGACTGTTTTCCATAGTAGACACCAAGTTTTTTAAAAACAATTTTATTGAAGTATGTTTTATACATGATAAAATTCATCCATTTTGGGTATACAATCAATGATTTTTTTTTTTTTAGTAACTTTCAGCATAGTACAATTATCACCACAAATCACTTTTAGAACTTCCTCATCCCCCGGGTAAGCTCCCTCATATCCAGTCACGGTTAAGCCTCGTCCCGCCCCTCGACAGCCATGCATCTCCTCTCTGTCTCCATGGAGCTGCCTGCTCCTCTCAGTGGAATGGTGCAGTATGTGGTCTCTGATGGCAGACTGAATGTCTCATTCCAGAGCACTCACTCTATTTACTCTCCTTTCCCACCTGCTGGCGGATCAGATGGTTTGAGTCAGTTTCTCGCTCATTTAGCAAACTGTTTGCAGTGTGCCAGACACTATTCTAAGCCTTTTGCAAACACTGAACCATTTAATCCTGTGAGATGGAGGCTCTTATTGTCCCCATGTCACAGATGAGGAAGCTGAAGCACAAGGAAGCGAAGCAGCTTGCCTAAGGGCACACAGCCTCTGCGTGGTGGAGTGGGGACCCTGGAATCTGTGTCCTCATCCTCTGGGCTTCACTACCTCATTCCTCTGCTGGACCAGCCGCACAACATTGCAGGGCCCTATCTTTGCCCCAGTGCCATACTCCACGGATGTCGGGGGTTGACCTTGATCTCCCAGGACAAGGTCAGAGGGAGATTGGAGTGGGGCTGTGTATGTAGGCACCTGGATGCAATTGTCTGCTGAGAGTTGGCTTCACTTAGCCCGCCTGCCTGCCCACTGAGGGGGCTGGGCTCCAGAAAAAGCCATCTATCCATCCAAAGGAGCAAACTCGCTTATGCCCTTCCCCAGAGCAAGGCAGGCTCCTTGGCTCCTGCAGGAAATGTTGGTCAGAGGCACTTGGCTAGTTCCAGTCCTGCAGCCCTAACACCTTGACCCCTGCAGGCCCCAGTGGCCTTTTGGTATTCGGAAATGTCCATTGTCTGCTGGCAAGTCCTCCAGAGATTCTCTCAGGCCTGGGGTGGAGAAAGGGGGGAGGGGGGTGACTTGTCCTCCACAGCTAGTGAGTGGCCACGCAGTGGTCCACGCCCTAGCCACTCTGTGTCTGCTAGAGGGAAGGAAGCGGACAGTGGGCCCTGATTGCCGCCTGCAGTCGACCAGGCACGGTGAGCACTTGCACGTCTCTTACCAAGTGCTGAGAGGGGGGATTTCCATTGTCCCCATTTTCCAGGGGCGGAAACTGAGACCCAGACTCAGTCCATCATCTAGCACAGAACTCTAAGCGGAGAGCTGAGTGGAGGCGCCCGGGCCTGGTGACGCCATAGTCCCACCACGTTCTCTGTGGGCCCCGGCCGCTGCTCTCACACAGCTCTTTTCCTCTCCAACCACCTTAGAAATTCCGGAAGTTGACGGTCCCTAGTGCTGATCTGAAAATGCGGGGCAAGCTTGGGGCAGGCCCCCGGACGGTGGCGGTTAATGACTGTGACGCCAAACTCAAGGGCGATGGGACCATTGCAGCCATCACAGAGAAGGAGACACACTTCTGAGCGTCCACCTGCCACCTCGGATGCCTCTGCTTCCTCCTCCCCTGTGTGTGTAAATGAATACCTGAAACACGTACTTTACCTAATGATAGAGGCTTGCTCATTTTGCACAAGACTTATTAACAAGTTAATTTTAAGGTGGCTGTGTACACTCTGGTTTAAAGTCACATTTCCCTCTTCACCCCCCAATGACCATGTAAGTAACATTACGAAGAGATAATACTGTGCAGGGACTAGCAGAATCTTCTCGTGCTAGAACGGTGTTAACCAGTGTTTTCTAGGGGCTAGGAAGAAATGTATCATAGGGTCAAACTTTTATACTCGGGCTGTGGGCGGGTGGGGTGGGAGTGATACCTGTCCTTCTCTGTGAGCCTTTTAATCAACCAGTCCTTGACCCATGTCTGTCCCTGATCCTTGCAGCCACCCCTCTCCCACACCACCCTGGGGTGGGGGGAGTGGCTTTTCCTTCAAATCTTCCCTTCCCCTTGTCCCGCCTCTTAGCAGTGGGTTTGCAGACAGCAAAGCTATCAGAGAAGAAGAAGTCCCACCACACTCAGGACTGGTGGGTGCAGGTGCCCGTCTGCCCTGATCCCACTAAGTGGCTGTGGGCACTCCCTCGCACTCTCTGGGCCTCAGTTTCCCCATCTCCCGCATGGGAAAGGCTGGATCAGGTGACTTCAAGGTCCTTCTACATCTCTTGGAGACTCACGTGGCATGCCTCGTTGACTTGCAGACCTGTTCTTCCTTCCTCTTGGATTCTTCTGAAGACTCACAGGCAGTCCAGTCCCTCCCTGCACCTGCTTATTTTAAATCAAGTTTATCATGGAAGTGACATGTTGGTGATGTGTGTTCCCCAAAACGCTAGTTTGATTTCTTCCAGGATCAGTCCGTTCTCCGGAGACCAGGCTGCTCTCACCCTCAGCTCTGCCGCTCCATCCTCTGGGGGGGCTGGCTGGAGTTGTGTCGGCACTGGCTCTCAGGTTTAGAAAGCAGCCTCTGTTCTGCCGGGATCTGCATTTGTAGGACCTCCCACTGCCTCCCAGGGGAAGGGGCTGCAGGCAGGCCTGGAGTCTGGTGTCATCCTCTGGCCCCCTCTATGTCCCCCTGCCTCGTCTTCCCACTGGCTGTCCTGGCCTTCCTCCCTCCCCAGGCCGTCCTGATACCTCAACAATTCCTGCCCCACCCTTTCTGTCACCAGAACCTTCGAACCTTGGTGGAAGCTTCTCCTCTACTCTTTTTTTGGGAGCCCTCCCACCTGCATCTCATGCCAGGGTGCTGAGGCAGCCTCCGTGCTCACTGAAGGAGAGCCCCGGGCTCCTGGCCCCTTCTCGAGCGGGCCTGGGGCCTGGGGCCCGGGGTGAGGCGGCGGGCACTCCAGACCTCTCGGGCTGATCTTTTTCTTCTTTAACTGGATTTGACAGCGAGCCTCTGCCTTGGATTCTGAGTTATCTGGGGACAAGGAAGGTGCATTCCTTATCTTTTTCCTTTATGTTCCCAATTTTACTTGGTGGACATGCAGGCTTTCTCCAAAACGAGGCTGTAGTTTCCTGTAATGAACCTGTGTGTTGGAGTCGCCCAAAAGTTCCCAACACCCAGCTTCTCTGCTCTGGGCAGCCCTCGTCTGGAACTCAAGCTTGCCGGGAGGGAGGGATGGCCAGCACCCCTCAGGCAGGTTGGGATGCCTGGTTCTGGTCCCCCTTCTGCACAGATAGCCCAGGCCTGCCTGGCCTCTCCCGGAGCTGTTGGATCTGGTGGGCCCAGGAAATGGACCCAGGAAGGTTGGAGTTCGCCTGAGCCCCCACTGGTGTCCATCCTCATCTGCTCTTCTCCCAACAGGTCCTGGGGAGGGTGTCTCCCCGCTGCTGCTGCTACTGGTTCTCCCCCCACAGCTCTCACAGATGCACAGCCCCGCGGTCTCTCCTGGGACACACTGCACTGTCCATACATGTGGCACTTAACAGTCCCCTCACTTAACACTACTAATGGGGCAGGGCAGAGGGAGGGCCTTTGTTCGTTGTTTTTGTTTGTTTGTTTGTTTGTTTTTTGTTTTGTTTTGTTTTTGTAATTTCCTACTAGTATTTGGGTAACTTCGTGGGGTGGGAAGGGAAATGTGGGGGTGGGGAAATGTCATTGTGGTGACTTTTTTGATATTCATTAGAAACAATACATCCTTTCTGAGATATTTACAGTATTATTAAAAATGAAAAAGGTTGTACTGTTTTTGCATAATGAACGTTTTTATTGGGTATTCAAAGGGCAAATGATTGTCTGCTTACTCATTTTTAAAAATTAAAGGAATGAGCAAACTATGTGTGGCTGTACCCAGCCGAGTGCTGTTCATTGGGTTTTTCTTCCCGTTTTTTATTACCTCCGTGATTTCCCTGCAAAAGCGTCTTGGCTCCATATTGGGGGAGTACAGTCTCAACCCGGGACTGCAAACTAGAAACACTCACGGTGTTTGAGGAGCCCGCACAGCCTTTCAGGTACTCGCCATGCACAAATAGCCGCTGTGGGCCAGGCGCTTCACAAGTCCTCTCTGGAACGCTCACAACAACCCCATGAAGTAGGCACTAAGCACACTTTATTCACTACTTCTCCCACTTTGCATATGGCGGAAATTGAGGCACAGGGAAGTCAAGCCATTTGCCCAGAGTCACACAGCTTGGAAACAGCAGGACCAGAAAGAGAAGTCGCGTCTGTCAGAGCTCAAAGCCGTCTCTCAATCACTGTGCCTGTTACTACTTTACTACGACGCCTGCTACAAGGCCCCAAAGATGGCAACGGCCACCTCGCCATGGCAACAAAAGGTGCCCCAGCACTCAGGCACCTGTCCTAACAGGCAGATCTGCATGTGTGAGACAGGCGGGGGGTGGGGTGGGAAGAGGCTTGAGCAAAGGTTGAGGCAGAATAAAGCCTTTGAGGGAAGAGGGTAGAACTCAAAGTTTTCTGCCTCTGGTCTACTTTTATAACCTCGTGTAACTTCACCTGCTGTGATGGGTCAAGGTCAAGAAGTCCTTGGCCCAGGCCCAACTTGCCTGCACAGGCCTCTTGTGGTCTGCAGTTCAGGCTGGGCACTCGCCCTCATTCACACTCGCTTCAGCTCCACCGCCTGTACCCCACCTCTGAGAGTGTCCCTCCTCCACTTTCCTCAAGGCCTCAGCCTGCAGGGTGTTCTTCGGGGGTGGCCGTCCCACAAGGTGACTCCAAGCACCCCCTAGAACCTGATGGCTCCAATTCCCCTAATAATGACCAAGGCCCTGATAGTTTTTATAACTCTTGATAGCCCTCAGTGACTCCAAAGTACTCCCCAAGGACAATCCATTTTTATTGATGGTCCCCTATAACTTCTGTGCCCACCCTCCAGTGAGCTCAGCCTTTCACAACTCCTAAGGGCTCTGTCACCCATTGAGGCTCCCCATAACTGCTGGATCCCCATAACTACTGGATCCCGAGGACCTTTCCATTTTTCAAGTCTCCAGAGGTCCCAATGGTCCCTTCCACCCCCAGTGCCTCTCACTGGCCCCTTGTCTATCTCAGTGAACCCCAGTGGCATTATATCATTTCTGGGGAACTAAAGAAGCTTCCAGAGGTCCCTAGTGTCACCAAAGGTGTTTCAGGGCTCCTGAGGATCTGCAGACCTTCCCCATAGGGCCTCTACTACCACCCATTTCTGCATGGCCTTGAGTGATCCATCAGTGTTGGTGCCATAGTGGCACTTGGTGACTCCCAAAAGTAGTGTGTGGAAAGTGCATGGGCCTTAGAGCCAGAGCCCTCTGGGGCTGATACCGTAGCTCAGCCACCATCCAGCGCTGGGACCCCAGGCAGCTGACTCTGAGCCTGTTTTCTCATTGCTGGAGTGGGAACACCACACCAAGCCCCACGGTGATTGAGGGCAAGGCAACACACACGCAAGGGCCCGGCCTGGTTTCCAGCACTGAGTAGGTCTTCGATGCCTATTTACTCCCTTTCCTGTGGCTCCCCATCTGGGGCCAGGCTGGGCAGGTGTTCATTGAGGCCACTGCCCCTACTCTGTGCCAGCACCTGCACGAGGTGCTTTCCCTGACGAGTGTGGTGTTACTTGACCCTCTTGCTCTGTCGGAGACATTGGGGATGGCTTTTCTTAGTCTCCTAGGAAGGTTCTCTGCCTTCCTTTGAGTCTTTTTTCAAAGCCGGCCACTTCTGGAGTGAGGAGGCTCTGTAGCCTGGTTGAACGGGAGCTTGGGCCCCACGCAAGAAGGGCGATTTAGGAGAAGCCCAGCAGAGAGGGTCTGGGCCTGACCTGCGGGGATCTCTGGTCAGACGATGGAGAGAGGGGTCAGAGGAAACAGCAAAGGCACATACCATTTACGGAGCTCCTGGAGTGTCATTTATTGAGCACCTATCATGCACTTGAGATAGATTTAAGTATCTTAACCTCAAAACAACCCCCATGACGATTTCTTCCCATTTTACAGACGTGAGAACAGACTCAGAAAGGTAGGTGCAGGGACCTGCCCAGTATTGCACAGACTGAGCTGGAGTTCAAGGCCAGGTCTGTCAAACCCACAGTCCTGAGCTTTCTGTTCTAAACCAGCCGGGTTGCCTTTGGTCTCTAGCAGGAAAGAATGAGTTCGGGGCCTCTGTCCCCTCATCACTGACCCAGACAGGCTCTGGTGGCAGCAAGTTAGCCACCAGGTGGCGCTGTCGTTAAACCAAAGCCCCTCCCTGTGGTCCACGCTCTGACCGGTGCGGTTAAGACAGGATGTTGTAACCAGAGTGTCCAGAGGCCCCACTCTCCGTGTCCAGGTGAAGGACAAAGAGGCTGTCCTGGACTAAAAGACACGATTTACCCTTCTGACCCAGCCCCATCCCTAGCTCCTGTTTGCGGCACTACCCCAATAGCCAGACACTCCTATGTCCAGTCCTCAACTCCCGCACTCACCGGTCATATGGCCTTCGATGAGTGACTCGGTTTCCTCATCTGTGCAAATGGACAGAATAGGCCCCTTCTGGCAGAGACACTGAGAGGATTAAATGAGACAATAGTGTGTGCCCCAAATGTCTGGGCCATGACGTGGGGTTCTTGTTACATGTTACCCTTCTCAGGACGAGAGGCAGAAGGCCCCGGCCAGTGTCAGGAGACCTGCATCCTAGTTATGAACGCTCTGTAGGCCGTGGACAAAGTCGCTCTGCCTCCCTGGCCTCAGTGGCCTCATCTGTAGAATGGGGCTAATCACAGGAACACTCTCAGTTATTCTGAGGATGAAATGAGATAGTTGGCTGTATGGCATTTGTGCTATAGAGCTCCGAGTAAACAGGAAAGGTGATTATTGAAAATATTATTAAAGTTTCCAGGTGGTATGGTTAGGTGACTATGCAAATGGTGATAAGTTACAAGAAGCACAGGGCAGCCCCTCAGGGACTGACCAGGCCCATGGGACAGAGGCTGCGGGTTTTGCTTTCACCGAGTACCGGCAATCCCACAGGCCCCATTAACCTGGCTTGGTACCTGCCTCTCCACAGTCCCTACCTTCCTCCATCTGCCCTGGAGTCCTCCCCCCAAGCCATTTGGACACAAAATACAGAACAAAGATGAGAAGCCCAAACACTGAAATGTAAATGATGATTATCTCTGCATGGAAAGGTTTGGGCTGATTTCTATTTTTTCCCCTTTTTTCTATGCCATCTAATTTTTCTTTAACAAAGAACATCTATTGCTTTTATATTCCAAAAAATGAAATCAATAAAGCTATTTTTAAAATTCTCTCCTCACTATTGAGAGGTTGGTTATAAACGAAGGCCTGCAGGGAATGAAAATTGGTTTTCATATAGTCGAAGGGAATGGCGAGAGAGAGGGAGAGAGAGAGAGAGAGGCAGAGGCGGAGGTGTTGACACTGCAAACATTCCTTCAGTTTCCTGGCTCCAGCATCCCCTGGGAAATCTGGGTGCTCCATGAGCTGAGCTCAGGATGAGAGAGAAGCAAATGGAGCAGGACCTCTCATCTGGGCCATATACTTCTCCACATTTATGGGCATTCCAGCAGTTCTAGCTTGTTGCAGCTGTTTGAGAAGGAGACAAGGAAGCAAACACACAAGACAGGCACCTTTTTTTGAGGGCTGAGTTTGTGCTAATTACTGCCACAACTTCTACCTCATCCCCCCACCCCACCCCCATCACCGCCCACACACACTCCCCTAGAGGGAGCTGGGGTCATTAGTCTAATATACAGATGAGGAAACTAAGGTGTGCTCTTATATATCTGACTGCCTTCTGAATGTCTTTTTTTGAGGGTGTCCGGTGGGGCATCTTAAACTCAGTCTTGTCAGTTAAATTCATCTCTTCCAGCTCCCATGACCACCAGTCTGTTCCTCCCTGTCTCAATAAATGATACCATCATCCAACCCCTTCCCTCATTCAGCAGATACTGACCGAGCATTTACTATGACCCTGCCCTCATGGAGCTGACATTCCAGTGGCAGGACAAGACAATGAACTTTTTAAAAAGTTAAAAGATATGGAAGATAATAAATGATCTGGCTAAGAATAAAGTGAGGGTGAATTATAAGGAGGGCCACAGAGCATGGGGTGGGGCTGAGATTTTCAGTAGGGTGGTCAGAGGAGGCGAGGGACAGAGCCTGTGGCTGTCTGGGGAAGAGCATTCCAGGCATAGGAAACAGCATGTGCAAAGGCCCTGGGGTGAAGCTTATCTGCAGTGGTCTCAGAACAGCTAGGAGGCCAGGGAGGCTGTGGCACGGTGAACTAGGGGAGCGTGCAGAAGGTGGGGTGAGAGGGTTGGGCAGATCCTGAAGGACCTGGAAGGCTGATGGAGATGGAGATGAGGTGGGATGAGCCACCACAGGAGGGCTTTGAGCAGAAGAGGCACAGAACCCAATTTCTGTTTTAATAAGACCTCCTGGCTGCTGTGGAGGGCTTGGGGAGAAGCAGAGAGACTAGTGAGGATGCTGCTGTCATCAGGTGAGAAATGATGGTGGCTGGACCAGACAAAGAGAAGGGGAGACGTGACATGTGTGGAAGGTAGACAGACAGGATTTCCTGATGAATTGGAGGCAGAGGAGAGAGGAGTCAGTGATGACTGAGGCGTGAGGCCAGCCTATCAAGCGAGAAATCCTCCTCGCTCCCCACGTCCTAGCAATCAGTGAGTCTCCTTGATTCTTCCTCCAGCAATCCTCTCAAATCCACTCACTTCCCTCCATCCCAACCGCTGCCCTGGCCCGTCAGCCATGCCCTGGCCCCCTGCGGTGGCTCTGCCCTCCTCTCCTCCAGTGCCTCCTCTTGTGATAAAGCATTTCACACCTGGTAGTGCTCCAGGCTGGAAGAGCCAAGTCAGGGATCTCCCCACCTCACTCACCTCCACCCTGGGGGAGCTTTCCTTCTGCCTGAGAGTTTCCACTCCAGTAGGAAACTGGGGTGGGGGCACTGGTACCAACAGAAGAGGGAATGATGTTGAGTCACCAAAAAAGTCAGCCACCCAGCCATACCCATTTGCCAGTCCCTGACAAGCCAGCATCATTCAGAGGGGAAGAACGGGGTGACTCCAGGGTTGCTGGGGAAGGCTTCCTGGAGGCGGTGGCAGGGGCTGGGCCTTTGAAGAAGCTCAGAGCTTAGTGATTTCAAGTGGGCACTTTGGCACCTCACAGATTCGGGTTTGAATGCTGGCTCCACCACTTATATCATCTGGGTGACCTTGAGTATGTCCCTTCACCTCTCTGATCCTTAATTTGCCTCATCTGCAAATTGGTGCCAATATTCTTTAGGCCTCACCTTTTTTTTTTTTTTTCCAAGACCTGAGAGGTCCATTAGGGTGTTGGCTTAATCTAGAAAATGTCTCCTATGACCTCATGCCCCTCCCCCCCCACCCCCCCACACACAAAGGAATAGGCACAAGCTTTGGAATCAGACCAGCTAGATTCCCATCTTAGCTCAGCCACTTGCTAGACCAGTGACCTGGGGCAAAGCCCCCATCTCTGGAAGCCTCTATCCCTTCCCCTGCAAAATGAAGCCCACCTCTCACAAAAGAAATAACTGTTGTGCACCCAGCACATGGTGGATGCCCAGCCAAGGTGCTGAAGAATTTGGACTGCACCCTGGAAGCAGCTGGCCCCACTGCCTGAACGGCCGCTTCCGGGGCTGGGGCAGCTGCCTTCCCAGTGGCGGGTTTTTATCTGCAAGCTGCAGGGGGCTCCGCAGAACTCGCAGAGGCCCTGCGCGAGGACAAAGAGCTGCAGCGGCGAATCTAAAATTGCCTCCCTCTGATTGCCGCTATACAAACCCGGGCGGCTGCTCCCTCGCTTCCCCCATCCAGTTGGGTCTATTTCAAGAACACGCTGATTAGCGCTGATTGCGCCTTGATTGTGACGAGTGCATCACCCAGCCCCCTCCCCAGGCTCCCCATCCAACCACGGTCCCCGCTGCCACCCAGGGGCCACGAGGCCTGTGAGTGTACAGCACACTGGGGCTGGGGTCCTCATTCTGCCTCTACTGCTGGTGGGATCTGGGCAGGGCATCTCCCCTCTCCCCAGCCTCTGTTTCCTCCACGGCAAAGTTCTCCTGTGCTCAGGAAGGCATCCAACAAAACAGTGCCTAGGGAGCGTGGCTGTCACGGTGGGCTTCAGACATTGTGGTAGGTCACGAAGGGGAGGGACATGGAGAACCAGGGGAAGTGACTCTTCCAAACATCGACCCCATCACACACATTCACGTGCACACATAAGCACACACCCTGAAACGTATGCACACAGGTAGACACACTCATAGGGGTGGCTCTGCCTCTGCCTGTACTTGAGGCTGACCTTGGTGGAGTGGGATTGAACTTTATAATCAGAGCTCCCAGTTGGCGTGAGCACACTGTCACGTGCAAACACTACCACCATCCTTTGAGGCACGTGTGCAGACGAGCAGCCTGGTGCTCATGGAGGTGATGTGATTTGCCCAGCATCACCCAACTAGGGAATGGGGGAGTCAGAATTTGGACCAAGGTCACTTCAAGGGCAAAACCTGTGCTTCCCACCCTCCCACAGCTGGGTCAGGCCGCTTCACCAGATTGAAGGGAGCCATGAATGGGGACAGGGGCCCGCCATCTAATGCTAGTTATTTCTACTGTGCCTGTCCTGTGTGATCCTGGAAAGGGTGTCCCCTCCCACGGCCTGTTTCTTCCCCTACAAAACGGGAGCTTGACTCGGGGTGCCTCAAATCTGGGCCATTGCCCGTGGCGGATGGGCTGACTCTTGGAATAACCCACCTCTCCCCTTTGGCAACCATCAGTTTGTTCTCTATATGGGTGGGTCTGTTTCTGTTTTGTTTTGGTTTTTAATTTTATTCTTAGACTTCACACATAAGTGAGATCATATGGTATTTGTCTTCCTGTCTGATTAGCATGATATCCTCCAGGTCCACCTGTGTTGCTGCAAATGGAAGGATTTCATTTTTTATGGCTGAGCACTATTCCATTGTATGCACAAGGAATGTCTGAAAAAATCCAGCCATAAATGCCTCTACTTTTCAAACTCCATGGCTGGGTACTTTCTCCACAGCCCTCGTATACACACATCTTCTTTATCCGTTCATCTATGGATGAACATCTAGATTGCTTCCACACTTGGCTATTACTAGCACTGCTGCTCCGGACGTAGGGATGCATGTATCTTTTCTAATTAGTGTTTTGTTTTCTTCTGCTAAATATCCAGATGTGGAATTGCTGGGGTATTGGCAGCTCTCTTGTTAATCTTTTGAGGGATGTCCAGACTGTTTTCCTTAGTGACTGCCCCACATTGCAGCCCCACCCACAGTGCATGAGGGTTCCCTTTCTCCACATCCTTGTCCATGTGCCATTTGTCGATTCATTGATGACGGCCATTCTGACAGGTGTGAGGTGATATGGCAGCGTACCGTGGTTTAAATTTGCCTTTCCCTGATGATGAGTGGTGTTCAGCATCTTTGTACATGTCTGTTGGCCATATGTGTGTCCTCTTGGGAGACACGTCTTTTCAGGTTCTCTGCCCACTTTTTAATTGGATTATTTGTCGCATTGGTGTTAAGTTGTATTAGTTTTTTTATATATTTTGGATATTAACCCTTTATCAGATGTATCATTTGTGATTTGTCTTTTCATTTCGTTGATGATTTCCTTTGCTGGCCCATTTTCTACACAGCAGATGGAAGGATCTTGAAATGCAATGTGAACACCAGTACTCCCCACCTCCAGCTTAAATTGTCAGTGGCTCCCCATTGCTCTGGGGATAAAGGGTAAACTTCACACTGTGGCCAACAAGACTCTCCAGGACTGGCCCCTATCTCCTTTCCAGCCTCATTTTATACTACCAGTCACCCTCCTTGCAGTCCCCCGGTTGCCTTCCAGATACCAGCTTTGGACCCACCATGTGCCTATCCACCAGAGGGCCTTTGCATTGCTGTTCTGTCTTCTTGGACACCTTCTCTCCCTGGGTCTTGCCATCAATGCCAGCCCATTCGTTACGTGGAGCTCAAACTTCACTTCCTGGAATCATTCTGGAAGAGATTGGGTTGGCTTGAAGGTAGTAAGCTTCCTCTGCAGGCAGGAATGCAAGAAGATTCTTGCATATCCACTTGGAAGGAAGTCAGAGAAGAGGTGTCTGCTGGCGTCTGAGCCCTAAATCCTTCTCCCTAAGAGAGGCTGTGGCCATTTCCTGGAGGGTTGGGAGTGAGAAGGCAACGAAGACCTGGCCCCGGCCCCCACAGTGCCGGCAGCCTAAGCAAAGGACTGTTGGCAGCAGCGGCGGCTCCCGAGTTCCAGAGGACACTGGGATTCTCATTTGATTTTCAAGTTGGCCCCTGGGTCCTGGGCAGCACGGGGACATGGAACAATCCCCCCAGACTCCTGGTTGGTGGGCAGTTACCACCCTCCGAGATTTCTGAGGAGTGTGCACATCAGCTCTCTCCTCTCCTCTACTGCTCTGTCTCTGGCATTCCCACCCTTTTCGCTACCCACGTCCCCTTTTTCTCTTCACTGTCTTCATTCCCGTTCCGTCTCCTCTCCCCCACCTTCCTCTCCTCTTCTTTTCCACCCCCACTCCCATGGGCTCTGTCTCTTGGCTGCACACTCCCCCTGCCTCCTCTGCCCCTTCCCACCTTTTGGCACCCCTCCCTGTTTACCTCCCTCTCTGCAGCACACCCCCTTCCCACTCCCATCTGCTTCCCAGACCCAGGTCCTCTGTTTACCCAGCCCAGGGTCTCAGGGAGGGCTGCGAGTGCCCGGCCAGGCCAGGATGTTTCTGCAAATGGCCTGAGGAAATGACCTCCCTGCAGACAAGGTAGGAAATCTGATCTGCAGCTCTGTACTATTACCCACAGATTTCAAAACTCCCTATGCCACTGTTAGGAGCTGGGTTCTAATGTCACCATCCTGAGGAAGGAGAAGGAGAGGGAGACACAAGCCCTCATTAGTCCTCCCCTGAAGTCCCGATGCCCTTGTGCAGAGTAGAGTGGTCTCAAGGGCAGGGAGGAGGCCTGGCTGTGGTGAGAGGAGGGCTCAGAACAAAGGGGGGTCTAGAAGAGGCCTGGTCAGGTTGAGGTTCAAGAACATAGGTTCTGAAGTCACACACGCCAGGGTTCAAATCCTGGCTCTGCCACTTCTTGGCTGTGCAACCCCGGGTCAATCACCTGACCTCTCTGAACCTCAGTTTCCCACCTGTGGAATGGGGATAAAGCTGGTTCTTGCCTTCCAGTGTTGTTGTGAGGATTCCATGAGCCAATGTATGCCAAGTGGTTAACACCAGGCCCTATACACCGTAGGTGCTCAGTAACTTTAATAAGTAGCTAGGGTCTGACCTTGAACCCAGGCTTCACATCTAGGCTGGAGGATGAACATCCGAGCCAGTCTCTGAGTTTCTAGATGAGCCCACGAGGGTACCCACGGTTAAGACTGCCAAGCCCCTTCAGATCCAACGTCTTCGTAGCCCTCCCAGTGCCTCGACCAGCTTGGGATGATTTATCCCACTGTTATACTCGTGCACAGAGAAATGGCTCTCAGGACAGTGAGGCCACATGCCCCCAGTCTACAGAATGTCTAACAAGGCCAGGGCTTAAACTCAGCTGTGTTTCCCCTCAGGACCTGGGGACCCTCCTGGAGCTGGCTCAGGGTCTCCAAGGCCCATGCTTGGGATGTGGGAGAGAGGCAGGATATTTGCCCAGATTCTGGGATTCTGTAGACCTCTCCAGCATCCACCTTGTTGCTAGGCAACAGCTGCTCAGGGTACAGGGAAAGGTTGAGTAGAGAGAGGCTGAGCAGCTGGCTCTGTCCTTCACAAAGAGGCCATTGGAAGCCATTTCCAGGCAAAGCCCAGTGAAAATCTGAGCCTCAGGGATGTTTAGGGACTTGCCCAAGGCCACTAGAGATGAGGGTTAACACATCCTAGCACCAAAATGTCAGAGCTGGCAGGACTCTTAGAAAGTTGGTTCATAAAGCTCACATACGCCAGCACCCTCAGGTCCTGAGCTGGGGCAGACATTGCTAATCGATTACCATGCTCCTTCCCACTAAGCCCAGGCTTAGCCTCACAATTAAGAACACAGTGGTCAGGCAATTCTAACGATTCAGAGCTGGCCTACAAGATCAACTTACATATTACCTCTTATCTGCTCCAACCCTCTTGTTTACAGATGGGGAAACTGAGGACCAGAGAAATGTGGCCGAATGACATGAGCATGGGGCCTGGGAGTCAGATAACCTCCTGTCTTAGCTCTGGGCTGTCGTGCTCTGTGACGGTGGGTGAGCCCCTCCAGCTCTCTAAACCTCAGACTCCATGTGTGTAGAATGATTTGGATGACGGCAAGCTCTCCCTGTGAAAATTAAATGGGGGAGAGGGTGCAGGCACTCCCTGGGGTGCCAGACACAGAGGTGGCACTCAAGCAATTTTTGATTACTTCCTTTCTTGTTTGTCTCCTCCAGGAATTGGCAGTGGCCAGGTGGAAACCCAGGCATCTCCCATCCCCAAGACACCCCTTCCTCAGTCCTGACTTTGCCAGCCAGGCCTGGGAGCAGACGTTTGCCCAACAAGTGGGGAAGAAGGAAGAATTGGAGCTCACCAGGTCCTTGGTGTGGCTGGAGGAGGAAGGAGAAGAATCACCCACCAGGTATCAGTGTGAGGAGAGGGGACAGTTGCCTGG